>JBAMIB010000031.1:4177743-4189252 GCA_037177415.1 Kaempferia rotunda
TTCCTCCTCTCCCCCTCACGGATGAATAGTACACTTTAAATAACCAAACCCTCAAATATATAAAAAAACCAAACTACCCTCCCCCTTCTCCCTGATTACAAGGAGCCCCTGTAATGCATCCGCATCACCAAGTATTCTTTTAAGACTTTGTATAGATTTTGAGAGGGATAAACCATGTTCGTGGCAGGTAAGTTTTAAGGTGTCCACGAACAAGACTTAACTTAGCTGGAATGTCAGTCGTACCTTAGTCATTAACATTCGAGTGGTTTGAGTGCTTGATAAAATAACCCAAGTTAAGAGCGCCATTGTAGCAATGATTACGCTGACCCAAACACCCCTTACAACCTATCACAAATTATATGAAGGAAAATAAATCACAGTGTCAGTTTATAACTGACCACTAAATAACTAGGGGTGGGAGGAGTATTCCCCCAACTTGAGGGTACCCTGAAAAGACCTAAATACCTTTTCCAAACGGTAATAATTGGGGTTATTAGTGTTGATGATCGTGAAACAATCAATTGCTAAGACACATTTCTGTCTCTTAACTATGGTGGAGCAGTTAGATCTTTCAAAATAATTAATCATGTATTTAAGTTTAGAATCTCAACTGTGGCGCACTGTAAGGATTTTTCTCCCATGAAATGATAAATCTAAAAACGTTGGCTGCTTAGATAATCCTCCATGAATGCTTCTTGATTTATCTTAATGATCAATGTGAAACTTTTATGGTGTAACTGGGTGGATAAACTTTATACTTAATCGACTAAAACAATTGAATATTTAAATTATAAAAAATAGATACATTTCTACTTTGATCTAAAACTATCGTGACAATAAAGAGTTAGGTTCGTTTATGAACGTTGTAATCACTGATTAATGTAAGTTTAACACGAAGTGGTTGCAAGCCGATCTCCCCTATACATAATAGATTATGTGATCTTTCCTAGATTATGTTCAACTTGAATATACATTGTGAAGACTTTTTTTTTTGGTAATTCAGGTATTTAATTTTTTAAATCGATTAATTTTGAAGGTGATCAGTTCGATCTACTAAAATTTTCTATCGGTTACCAAAGTAAATTAAAAAGTACTCGTGGAGATCCATCCAAGCAGTCAATTTTCTTAAATTTATCATAGTCTCACCAGAGGAAAATATTTATAATATGCCCCAAATGTCTAATTACCTACTTTAAAGACTTAACCGCTGCTTTGTAATCCAAGGTAACATACCTTCCAAACAGAGCCTATCACAGTAATAACAAAAACATGCAATTTAGTGGTCCTCTTTTGATAACTTTATACCGTTGAAAGAACCAAAAAGAACGAAAACTTCCCAAGAACTTAGGATCCATGACCTCCACTTTGAACATCTTGCTTGCCTACAGAATCCACTCCCCCGTCACTAAACTTGATCAAAACCAGTCGATACGATCGAGATCGAAAAGAACTAGTCCATGGCTCTTGTCCGATCGAATCGAAAAATTATATTGGTATATTTTTTTAATCAAACCGAAAACCCAAAGCAAGAAGAGGAAGTAAAATAAAAATTCTTGCGGGCCAATGAAAACTTGAATTGGCATTCCGGTGGCCGGTCAAAGTTTTCGATCCAGCTCACCGTCGAAAGCACAAACTCAATGTCAACCCATCTAGTACTCCACTTCCTCTCGTCTCTCCCCATGTTTTCTCAAAAGTCAAACCGCAGCCGCCGTCTCTCCCTCTCGCTGTGTGCGTGTGAACTTCGGTGACGCAATGCCTACAAAAGTAAAACGGCGTCACAGGAATTCAGTACTCCCTCCCTCGAATTAAAATTAAAATAACTCCCCCGGCTTGACCCGAGCCAAAAGCAAGTGGCCGGTTGCTCCCGATCCGCTCCGCAACGCGGGACAGCGAATCGATTCTCCCCCATCGCCCACTGGCCTCCGCCCACGCGTCCCTTCCGACCTCCTACTCCTCGCTCGTCGCTTTCGCGGCTCTGTTCTCACGAGCTGTTCCGGGGACTAGTTCTCGTCTTCCTTGCACTATTTATGCGCTCGCACAGAGGGGGGACTCCGGACTCTGAACCAGCAGCCGTCGTCGCCATGGAGAGCTCAGCCAGGCCAGACCGGAAGACCATAGAAAGGAACCGGAGAATCCATATGAAAGCTCTTTACTCGCAGCTCATCGACCTCCTCCCGGCGCCTTCTTCCAAGGTATAATTGAATAGCCGAATCTGTTTCAAACTAAAACGCAGATTAGATGGAATCGCGAGGGTTGAGTGCTGTAACTAATTGTAAAGCAGGAAGGGACGGCGACGGCGACGGCGGCAGCGGCAGGACTGACTCTGCAGGAGAAGCTGGACGAGGCCATAAAATACATAAAGGAGATGCAGGGGAAGCTGGAGAACATGAGGAAGAGGAAGAGGCAGCTGGGTGCAGGAATTGGAAAGCAAGCGGCTACTGGTTCAGGCGAATGTTTGCCCAAGATTGAGGTGCATAGATTGAGAACAAATTTAAATTCTGGGTTGAAAGTGGTGATAATGAGTGGTCCGTGGGAGCGCCAGGAGGTGTTCTGGGAAGCCATCCGAGTGTTGGAAGTAGAAGGGTTTGAGGTCGTCACCAGTGGCGTAGCTAGTACTGGGCTACACTGGGCTGGAGCCCAGTGCAGCCCAGCAATTTTTAATATTATCCCTGGTTTATGTTTTCTTTTCACCGTGCACAGCCCTAAATCACACGAAGTCAGCCCAGGCCGTGTCGCCGCGACCCGCGACTCCGCGAGTGTCTTCTTCGGTTTTCTGTTCTTCGTTCCTCACTTCCTCTGTTCCTCGGCAGTCGACAGTCGGCTCCTCTAGCAGATCATTCAGCCGGTTCATCTCCTTCTTTAGCCAGTGCTTGTCAAGAGTAGCTATTTCAACTTTTCAAGTTCATCTCCTTCTTTAGCCGGTTCTCCTCGCTCAGCCTCTCGCAATTGCTTTTCAACCACTGGTAAGTGGTAATCCATCTCCACTCTCCAATCTTCATCTGTTCGTTTTCGTCATTCATCAAGATTCAAAATCCAAGTTTTCCATCAATTATCTTTTATGCAATTATGCCCTAAAATCTGTCATTTGATGGCAATGATAGTGGTTTGACACTATAAGGATCTATGCAAAAAAAAAAAAAGTGTGCTGTTTGAATCTTCTCTAAAAGCATCATTCTCTTTCAGAACATCAAACTAAGTTGGCACATTGCACTGCATACAAGCAATTCTTTCCTTGGTCATAATTACTAAAGTTGTCTCAATTAATTTATTATGTTTCACAGAACGTCTTGCATTAATACGAGTATACGACAACAAAGAGCTGAAGCTTCAAAGAAAAGAGAGGAGGAAAAAGTTGGTATGTAATTTCATATGTGAATATCCTTTAACTAAATCTTCTGTCTATATGATTGCTGAAGTTATATATACTCTACATGCAAAATTATAGTGTATCTGGAAAATCCATAATCTTCAAGTCATCAATTGGTTTGGTTGGAACCATCTATCCAATTCAACTCAGATATGACCTTTAAGCCATATTTTGTAAAGAGCAAATGGCGTGGGAATGGCCATGGAGGGCAATTAAGTAGAATGGTTGATGTATTCTTTGGTTGCATTGATGGAATGGTATGGAAAATGGTACTTTCCATTCTTATGCTTGGCGTGCCCTATTGCGCTGTTGAGCAACTAATTGAGCTAACATCGCTTCTTTTTTTTTTCTATGTTGTATGGTTCAATTCACTCAGCCAACTTGAGCTATTTGGTGTTTTTGGCTCATCTAACTGTCCTATCTGTCTGATTTTTTTTTATCCATCTATCTCACTTGGTCCATCAGGTTCATCAAGTGAGTATGCTCCATCCAACTCCTTCAGTCAGAATATATCAGGCCTGGTTTGTTCAGTTTTTTTTACTCTGTTCAACTTGCTTGATCCACCCTATTTTTTCAACACATTTGAACCTCCTGATATATTTGGTTGCCCAGTCAATCTTGTCTATACTTGATGAGTCTGTCTGGTCCGCCCAGCTAGCCCGACTTGTCCAATTCGCCAAATCACTTGACGTATTTAACCCCTCTTGTTCATTTTGTCTGCTTGTTGCAGTCCATCTGATTTGTCTAGTTTGTGTTGTTCAGCTAACTTATCGATTTTCATTTAAGAGTTGAAATGAGGAACACATTATTTTCAGTAGAGGTTAAATTCCTCATTCCATCTTTTAGGACCTATTTACTGTTGCAGAGGGAAGTTTGATGGAAGGAGAGAAGGAAAGAGGGATGGAGAGTAAGTGGGGGAAAAATGGGGGAGATTGTTTTCTTGGTGGAGAAAGGGAAGTGGAAAAGGAGATGGGCAGGAGGAAATTGTCCAAATTATCCCTTTATCTTCAATATTTGCTTGATAAACCCTTGCTGCACAATTTCAGAGATTTGTCGTTGTGACTGGTCTTCCCGTCACTGTCTGTACCAATTGAATATTTCCAGTAATCTGTAATCTGCCTAACTGCACGCCTCAGAATGGATGGATTGATGAATGCATTGGACAAAAGGCAAGGGTTAACCTCCTACACGCTGCAATTCGATGCCTCGGCAGTTTGCCGGCGAGAGATTGAAACCTTCTAGATAGTGTAGTCTTGGAGGATCTGAGCAAACTGTAGAGATTGCCACTTGAAGTCGCCATTGAGCTCAGCTCGTGAAGATGCAGGAGAAGAGAAGTCATCTACAATCTGTTTTTGGAAGCCACTCAAGGATGAAGATGAATGGTTGTTTCATCTTTCCACCTCAAATCCCCTCCCTTCCATTGCTTCCACTTGATTTTAGGTGCAAGCGCCTGGTGTCTCTATATGATCTGCGGAGACCTTTGCCGTTGCCTTCCCTCCCCTTCCCTCGTTAATATTAAACAGATGATTTGAAACCACCTGCGTGATCTTGGCTTCTGAGAATGAATCTGTTCTCTACAAGTACTCTTTTCCCTTAAGCTATTAATACGTTGTATTACTTGTGTCATCTGAGTGTTCAATTCAAATATTAGAATAAAATTGTAAAATTGATAATCCTCCATTCCATCCTACCTCTAATTACACATGCCTCACGAAAGAGTACCATTACGTATTCTTACATCAATATCTACTCAAATTCCAGCCTTTTTCAAAAGTTTTTGACGAGTTAAGACGGAGAATTGTTTGAGATGCTTATCTGATGTGTTCTCTGAGTAAACAATGTACTGCTTCTGTTCACTTTTCATACCATTCCAATGTACATGAAATCTACCTCTTAATCTTGCAGCTAAAGAACAGAAGAAGGCCGAAGCACGCAAGTGATAATCATGGACAAGTGTGGTTTCCATCTGCTTGTTTTTTCTAGTAAAAATTATGATCTCAAATCGTACTTTGCTGCAGTAACATTCATTAGATATGCTCTTTAAACAGATTGAAATTTCAATTAAGTAATTTCCATAATTTTGTTTTATAAACAAAGAATACGAAACATTATACCAAAGTATCTGCTTCAGTTAGTTTCTTTTGCCAAGATTGTTGGCTTGTCTTTCCAAAAAATTAGTGCTTTCGAAACTTGGGAGGCTTATCCAACGTTTTTATTTTCTTTTTAATTTCAAAGCGCTTATATTGCATCACTTAAATTCATTGCATTAACGTTCGTTTAAAATATTATTATTTCTATTCGTCTTTTCAACTATAGTACGTTTCAATCAACTCAAGTGAGATATTTGAAAAAAAAAGAGGAGTTGAACAAGTCCCTGCTTCGGAAACATAACCAATCAAGAAAAAAAATATTTAATTTAGGAGCATCGAGTCAAACTGTTTGTTGAAATTATGGATAGTAATTTGGTCAATTATAATAATTAGAAGAAGAGGGTTTGATTTGAAATTTGATCACGCTATACTTGAGTGTCCGGTTTAAATATTTTCCAATATCAAAGATCTTATTTGCGTAATTGCTAATTTTAATTCTTCGTTTGTGGGCCGAGCCCCATCTAGTCATGGGCTGGATCACTATATTCGACAGTTGGACACTCCACTATCCACAACCCTCTCCGGCGGATGCACCACCGTCACCGGGGCGGCGATAGGTTTCTCCGATACGGCGCCGAGACGTCCGCCAAGAGTGCGCGATCGGTGACATCTCCCTCGTGCTTGAGCTTGCCGTGTTCATTCACCATCGCGTGATTCGCGTCTAAGGTAATCGTGCCTGTGATCCCCAACATCTCATCCTCGCTCTTCGTATTAGCATCGCCCACCTCATTTTTTATGTTAATTTATCAAAAATACGTTGTTAATTAGTTCGTTTTCATGTTTGTTATGCTTTAAAGCCAGTTATGATGCCGCTTGATTGACAAGTCAATAATAGTGCGATGCACAGTTTGAAATTTCTACTACGTTTTCATATTCGTGCCATAGAGAAATCAGTTTATCTTGTTTCAATCTCGATGCCATTTTTTATGTATGAAGACATTGAGTAATGGTTTCTTTGTTGATTGTTCTTCTCTTTAACATAGTGTAAGATAAGCTTTTGGTCTACTCGGAATTTTAGGGATTGAGTGCTGGTAACTTTTCCCTTTCCTTGCCGATTCTTTGAAGATGCGTTGGTTTGACAACCTGAAAGTACAGTTTCAGATATAAAATTATTGTCTGCTTTATCATCCGGAGTTTAAGGCTGCAGTCATGATGCTATCTGATACTAAAGCAACAAGTTGTCTGTTTTTAGTTTTCCTATTATGTTATAGATTTCAACCTTAGCCCCAATAGTATCCGTAATGTATGAAAAATACATTTGAAAAAAAAAAGTTTAAAGAGGTAGAATGCCTCAAAGAAGGCGATGATTGGAAAACCTAATGTTTCTGTTCTAAATTGCATAGAATGAGTTGGCTCTGTGTAAACTATTCCCAAATCATTTCTCAATGCCGCTCTTTTCTTTATGCAATCGGACAACAATTATTAAGGAAGGAATTTCACATGATACCTTCCTTGGTCCAGTAGTTGTACTTAAGCTTTTGCCTTTGATCACTCCCTTTACTGGATCATGAGCTACCAACTGGTGGCAAAGGATTTATCAACAAACTCTGTCTTCACCTGTAATGAAGATGATTTCTTGATGTTCATTTGTTCTTTCAATTCCCTGTCAAGATTGACAAATGTATATTACTTTGTTTTACACCTGAAGATATTAAGAGACTATTGATGGTCAACATGTGTGATACCGATTTTAATTGTAAGTTGAATTTTCGTTTCATTGTTGACATTATGTTTCTTTGTCCCTGCGATGATCATGCAAAGATTGTCATGGTTAAAGTGAAATTTGTCAATACATGAGGTGACAAACATATCGACAGTTGGAGAAAGAGGGAGATGTCAAGCTTTTGTTTTGCTCACTAAATCCTTAATACAAAAAATATTGGTATAGTCACCAATTTCTTCCTATGCAAATTTTGTTTTGCGGATATATCTATGTTTTCTTGATGCTAATAAAGTTGATAGTGAAATTGATAGTCATAAGGACTTTGTGCAATGTAAGAGGTCAATGCATGAGTGAATATAGTTGGTTCAGGAAATAGATAAATAATTAGATATTACAACCTACAACAACAATAACAGTCTTATCCCACTAGGTGGGGTCGGCGGAAATAGATAAACCGATACCGAAATGAAATCAACCTTATTCCTAACAAATATACTAAATAAAACATGAAAAATCAGGTAATTAAAAAGCATATGCTTCAAACAATTAGGTCTCCAGATCGTTCATCTAAGGTGAGCTTATGCATGTGCAAATTGCAATGCTTATTTTGAAAATATTTGGAATTAGTCGTGTTGACATAATTAGTAATATAGTCTTTTTTTAGAGTACTGTATAGAGTTGTTAAGAACTTAACTGATATAAATGATTTATAGAGAATATTGTACATCTCCCTTATAACAAATAACTAATGTATACCAGTTTTTGTTTGGGGGACTATTAATATATAGAATATAGGGTACCTACCTAAATCTTTAACATTAATGTGTGAAATTATTAAATCTTATTTTATGGTAGATTTATTTGAGAAAAATCTTCAGATATTTTGTCTCAGAAAATAGGGGAGACTAATGTCATTTATTAGGACGGATGGAAATCGGGATTGGAGAAGGCAAAATTGAAGTATATCTAGAGTTTTTTAATCAGTGAGACAGAGTTGGGTGAATGGATGACATTTTTAACTGAACTAGACCTTCAACGAGACACATGAGTTATTTTATTTGGAAGATACAGTGTAGTCTTAAGGAAGTGAACAAAATAAAAATCATATCTTGTCTTTTAGTTTTAAATGTTGAAGGCCCCTGTTTAAATGCCTACATAACCCTAGCCCTAGGCAAGTACAAGTTCTGAACTTACCTTAAAAAATTGGTCACAAATATGTTTACACAGTAAGGATTAATTTTCATGCTCCATGGTCCAGCTATTTCCAGATGATTCCCTGCTAAATAGCTGCAGGCTTTTTGGTGTCTTCATCAGCTAGGTTAAACATTGTATTTGCATGCAGCGCCATGAGATATATGATTTTCCTGCTTCCTTCTGTGAAAAAAAAATGTGTTCTAATAGGAAGGTTAAAAATAATTATGAATTGTCAAGTAATGCATTGAGAATTATTTTCTATTTCGAATTTTTGGGTGATGTCTTTATTGAATGACTCATGTCAGTTACATTTAGTTGGTCAATGTTGCAGTTGTTTAATACCTGTTTATGAGTTATTTTGCTTGTTAAGTTTGGGTTACTCTTTTTCTTCCTCATTTTGATAACTTTCAAACTTAATTTCTTTGGACAAGATCTTGATCGTTTATCTGCGCGCGCGCACACACACACAAATATATATATATATATATATATAGACAGACATTGATGAGAGAGCCTTCAATGACGATTTCATGCCACCTTGGTGATCAATTCCAGAGCTTAGCCTTGGTCCAATCTATTATGGGCTTGAGCTTAACCAAGCAGTCCAGGTCCAGGTATATAGAGAAACTCGGTTTACCTGTTCGAAGAGACAATTAACAACTGCTTGTACTTCAATGTTATCATCCATATATATATACCCCCACACAGACACACATACACTTAGCTTTAATATTTGCTTCTATGAATTTTCTTTTCTGCAAAATGATTTCATGTCATTTCACGTAACACATCCTTGGCCAAACAGAGTCACACAGGGCCGTCTCTTTTTTTAAGCGCAGATGCATAGATTAGTTGGTGGTGCAGCTACAACAGCGGCCCTCATCAGACGCTGACCCACTTCAAAATTTTCAGTGCCTGCTCTCTTCCCTTTGCCCCTTTCCATCCCCTGCTGCTTTAATAAATGTGCTCATGCATCCACTCGCCACCCATCAAAACCATAACTCAATGGATTAATAATATGTACTGGCATTTATTAACTAGGGCTACCATTTCTCGCATGGCAATGTGGTCGGGGTCATGCCTGCCCCATGCATTAAATCCATGCGCGTGAGCATATGTGGAGATGCTGAACATTAATTGATTTTCGGCAATCTAGTGCACTTGTAGGGAGACATGCACGTATTCCATCACCTTTACTCTTATCCTTCTCACACCTCAAAAAGCATGTTTGCTTTCCTTTTTTGTTGGTAAGTAGGAATTCGCTTGCTCATAATAATATTCATAGGGTTCCTGTTTCAATGAAGCATTTAATGTGGAAGGTCACAGAATCAGGTAATAAAAATCAAACCTTGTATATGATCTCTGTAACCGAATCAGGTATATTGTTAATTGGAAGGCAGTGATCTGATATGAGATTCAATTTTATGCAGGTTTAGTTCCTTATTTGTTAAATGTTCTAGTGTTAGAGAAGATGAATATTAATTTTCCTCCAGTTTTGAAGAAGCATCGTTATGCACTTTTAACTGTTATAGACTTATAGTCTTGATTACAAATCTACCAATGATGCAAAAACTGCTATTTTTCGTCATGCACACTGGTGGATATTTTCTTTTGAACAGTTTGAGGATTGAATTGACACGTTCAATTTGTTTTGTTAAAGTTTGTGATGACTGATGATTAATTGTTATGGTACGGGCATAATTAATAGATAAGAGCAATATGCTAATTTGTGTTAATTAGGTTTGGATGACTTAACTATGTTGCTGGTGCTCTTTGAGCTTTGCATATGTCTGGAAATGTTGTCAAAAGTACTGATCATACTATCACACTATGTATTTGGCCAATATTGTCTTGCACCTGGTATTATTTTCTTGTTGAGTCTACCTATTACGGCTCAAGTACATAAGATTCTCTTAATCAAACTAATTAGCGCGCGGTTGAATTAGTCTTGATTCAGTAAATGATCCTGTTATTTGCTGTGTAATCTCTGTATAACAAGACTTCATAATCGAAACCATTAGACACTGCCATATATAGATTAATCCTTCTCTATTACACATAATATTTTCCACCACACAGTGTACCTTAGCGTAGGGAGGATGACATGCCATAATAAATAATGTCACCCTTCACACGGCAGCATCAAGAAACCCAACATAATAGTCAACTGAAATTAAAATTGCACCCCCTCTCTCACCGTCTCGTTCTCAGTGGGGTGGATATGGCGCTGTTGCTGGTGGCGGTGATGATGATGATCAATGGGATTGGTGACCAGTGGTTTGCTTGAGAGACGAACTTCCATGTCCATACACAAAACAGTACACTGCATGCATGGGTACGCTACTCTTGCTTCCCTTTCCCTTCTCTTCTTCTCTCGAGTCCTGAGTTTGTCCTGCATATCACCTTTACTGTTTTCTCCTCCTTTGATTAATCTCTCCTCTATCTCTTTCCATCTCTTTCTGTCTTTTTGCAGATAGTTAAGTTTGTGTTGGTGATGGGATTGGTGTCGTCCAACCCTGTATAATTTCCACCTCCATCTTTTACTCGTCATGCTGATCATATAACGTTCTACGTACTCTTGATAATTAAAAAAAAAAAATTGATATAATTTTCATTTGTCAATTCATCTAGGTGAAAGAAAGCTTGATGGACTGAAAATTTAATAGTTTCATTGTGTTTTGTAATCATGCCATAAATGTATAACCTTTTCAGTTTTTGACAGTTCGTGTTCATGTTTGAGTGGGTTCAAACCGGGAAATTTTTGTTGATTGGGCCTGCTATATATATTTAACTTAAAAATCTTTATTAATAAACTTTTTTATTTTATCTTTAATCACACGGTCTCTCTATGCTAGGTTGAATGTATTGCATGTGAGATAGATATACCAACCAAGGTTTGTAGAATCGCGATTCTACACAGGATCGATTTAGGGTCAGGATCGGATCGTAGAATCGTACGATCCTACAAAAAATCATTAAAATTTCATAATACATAATTAATGACTAAAAAACCTATTTATATATAAATAGATTACTAATTTTTCATATATATTTAATTATTTACCATCAACACCTTAAATTATATTATTACATTTATAAATTTAAATTAACTAGTAATTTAACTATCATTCTCGC
>JBAMIB010000031.1:4193681-4203826 GCA_037177415.1 Kaempferia rotunda
TGAACTGATTTCACTCTTCATAGCCAATAACCAGCTATTCTTGTCTTTGCTTTTAAGAACCTCTTCATAGTTTTGAGGTTCTTCTTCAGAGTGCTCACTAGTTACACAATTAGCATATCTAGCTAGAGGCTACAAGTTGGCTACAAGTTTCAAATTTAGTTGTACTGCTTGGGATTGGGCTAAGTATTTATGTAGTATATATAATATCGATGTATACAGAGCATTCAAGAACCATTCGGTAGTTGAAGAAGCAATATGAAGAAGATTGTCAAAAATTAGAGTTAATCAAGTTATAAGGAAAGAATTATTAAAAATGGTTATGATTGTGGTTTCTGAATTCCTCCCTAACATTGCTGGCTCATTTTAAGTTTAGAGTTAGAGTAAAATGCTGAAAAATTTTCTCATATGCCTCAAGAATAAATTGATAGAGAACGATAAATGTATTTTCCTATTCTTTCTTGGTTAGAGTCCCATGTATGCCCATACTAATACTTGCAAAGGCCCTATATAGTATTTATATTATGTTATTTTAATTGGCACTAGTTATCTAATTACATTAATTAATTGACGATGATTGATCTGACGTAGAAAATTTTTCCACTAATTATTATGATAAATTAGAAAACGCTTATAATGGATGATCCATCAACCTAATATTCTTAAGTTAACTGTTAAGAAAATTTATATAATTTGTTAAGACTAATATTCAATCCGTAAATATTTAAAAAAATTAATGAGGCACTCTTCCATTACTATTACCTGAGGGGCCATATATAACATTTATTATTAGGATGCTTGGAAGATATCCAAGTGTTCCCCACACCATCTATTAAAAGTACTACAAAGAAAGTTTTGCCTTATTCCATGAAAATTTATATACTAAAATATAAATATTTGAACTATGTTGTTGGATATTGAATGTATAAATAATAGAAATTCAACTATAAATTATATCCCATAATAATTAAAAGCAATGATTTTTATATCTTCTATCACACCGAGTACTTCTTAATTAAGGACTTACTTGTTGCAACCATATGACATTTAATTCATTATTTTTTTAATCAAAATTATTTTTTATCATGGTGTCTCAATTCAAAGTGTTAATGATTCCATTATACTTATTACTAAAATAAACTCTAAAATTTTGTGTTGATGATGCATATTGCATTTATCAAATATCCATAAACTTATTTTTCATTGGGCAGCTGTGTTTTGATTTGTTGAAATTTTCTCATGCTGTGCAATTATTACGCATGATTCATTAATAAGTAAATAGTTATTTTTAGGAGGTGACTAGTCTGATCTGCAGAAGTGTCATACTCGCTATCAGGGTAAATTGGAAAGTACAGTTGAATCCTGATAGACAACCCAACGTCACAAAATTTTCAAACTCCTAAAGAGTAATCTATCCTAAAAAGTAAGTCTCATCTCTTACTATAACACTATAACCCCGCATCACATCTATCTTATTAGTGTTTTTTTTTTCTCTACTATGACAAAATTGAACATTAGCTCATTATTTTTGCTCTAATATTTTGCAACAAATGATGAAGTTAAATAAAAATCTAAACATATTCTTCATCCCTGCTCATTTAATATTTGATTTCTTAAAATTTTAGAGAGAAACTTCTCTACTGAATATTAATTCCACCACTAGGATGCTAATTTAAATTCAATATTGGTTTGAAATGACCTCCACAACGTTAGGATCTTATGAGCTAGAAGGAGGTTGAATAGTTTCAATTGAATCTTCTTTGAAAATGTAGTGGAATCTTGATTTGAAGAGATACCACAGTACACATACAAGCTAACACATTGATTTTACTTAGTATTTGCCTCTTTGAGGCGAGACGACTAATCCAAGGGTCAACTCTTAGCACTCTTCTTCCACTAAATTTTCTCCTTCTCGGACCAAAACTGAAGATGGAAAAACCTCTTATAGCAGTATTACAATGACTTCACAACTCTCACAAAGATGAAAAAGCAACAAAAGAAGGAAAATATAAGAGATTACAACTTTGGCAAAGTTCTCCTTCATTTCATTTGGTTGTTTGAGAATGTTGCAAATGAGAGCTTTAAGGTTGATCTTGAGCTGAATAGTAGTAAAGAAATAATAACATCTTCGTGTGCCCTAAGTCCCCATTAAACAATTCAGGTCGTTTCTTCATTTTTTATCCTACCAATCGATTGGTAAAACACACCAACCAATTACTAATCATTGACTATCCGTTGAACGGTCACAGACTCCCGATCAACGACTGAGAATATTCCTACTTGAATTCCAATTGATTAGTGGGCCAATCGAGTTGGCATACTTCTATTCTCTAAAGAAACATTTGTCAATTGATTGCATTATTCGATCAACAATGCTCAATTGATCGATCAATAGATTTGGTAAGCCTATGTTCACTCTAGAATCGTTGATCAATCAACTGGTAATGCCTAATTGATTTGTCAATAGATCCGAACAACTTCTATTTGCTCAACATACTCTGCCAATCGATTGGCAACCCTCAATCAATCTGGAAAGCTTATGTGTGCTCGAAATTAATTACTAATCGATTGGAGAAATTTATCAATCGATTGATACAATACTTGCTTAAACACACAATTATTGGTTTAACCCAATCTATTGTGTCAATTGATTGGTGTTGTAAAATCCGAAATTTAGGTTTAAGTTTTAGGGTTTTAGCTCACCAATCGATTGGTGAAATTGAAAATAGGGGTTTTCATCCCTAAACCCTCAAATGCATGCCCCTCTTCAATGTACCAATTGATCTCAATTACCTCATGTCAGATAAATATCCTGTTCCCAAAACTTTGCACCTGGAGCTTTCTTATCTTTGTGTTTTCATCTATCCTTGTATTCGATCTCGTGATCTGCTCAGCTTTCCTTTTTTACCAAGAATTCGATCTTTGACCTTCTTGGTCTTTCCTTGCCTTTGCATCCACTGATCTTCTAGCTTGCATGAATTTTTTTTTTATCAAAAATTCTGAGGGAGTAAACCTTAGGTGGTGAAAAGTCTTAGAGGAAAGAAATAACCTTAATTGACTAGATGTTTGAGGGGAGACCCAGAGTAGGTCAAAGGTGACCAGATGCTTGAGAAGGCCCGAACTATGAGAAAAATTAGGGTTCTTCATTTGAGGGGAGGATTGTTGGAAATATAATCAAAGTTTCACATTAGAAATATATGAAAAAGATCATGGATTTATAAGATGAAAAATATCTCTATTGGTTTGAAACATTTTGAGTATAACCTAAAATTAAATTTATAAGAGTTTAAGTTCAAAATGGATAATATCATATTATTGTAGAAATATACAAATTCTTTTAGTCATAACACACAATATTAATTCTTTTAGTCATAACACACAATATTATAAACATAATAATATCTTGACCAAAATATAGTTAGTTGCCTAAAACTTTTAGTTATTCATTATTATTGTCCTTGCCAACATCCTCTTCTATGAATGTCTCTTAGTGAGCACGACGACATGCTATGAATCTTCAACAAGATCATCTTAAAGAACATTAGCATAAACTAGTTCTCCTATAAGATCAAGCTCCTTAAAATCTTCATTGTGCTTGATCTCCACTGCAACATGCTCATCAATGCACTTCTAATTAAAATTAGTTGTTGTCTATGTTAGGACTTTGCGAGCTAGAGGGGTTAGATATAGCTCTAATCACTTCATCTCGATTGCGGACTTGTCGTTTGAATGTGCAACGTAATACTTTAATCAAACTTAACACCACGTACACACTACCTTGATTTTTTACTTGGTATCCACCTCTTCAGATGATTAATCCAAGATCTAATCCTAGCGATCTACCACCACTAAATAATCTCATTCTCAGAACCCTTCGAGACAGAAAAGTCTCTTACAACTTATTTTCACAATAATACAACAAGAAACAAGAATACAAATGAAAAAAATAATTTTACAATGAAAATCTTACTTTTTTTTTGTCTATTTGGATTGTCTCTTGGTGGTGAGAAATGCATAACACTTCGTCTCCAACCCCTAAAGAACCGATGCCGAAAGTTTTTTGAAACCCTTCTTTTATTTCCTTTAGGTCACAGTTGTTTTTTATATAACAATCAACTGATATTCTTACCTATTAGGCGATTGTCTGGTCGAATCCAACTGTTTAAATCTTCAGAATAACTCTTACTTGACCTATTTGACTACCATCAGCCGACTGATTACGAACAATTGAATCGTGCAATCGAATCAACATGCTTTTGTTTGATTCCTGATCGACATCAATCGACTGATATCCATAATCAATCAACAAATATCCCCACCATCTTCATCATTTCAACAGTGCTGTGATTCATTTTAGACTCGACGAACCTCGATTACCTTATTAAATAAACTTAAACATTATAAAATTTAACTCGACTTCACTCTTTACCATCCTCATCTTTCCCCTCTATCTCCTCCTTTGGCCGAAGTTATCCCCACCATCTTCATCATGTCGTCCCTTTATTGTTCGCACTTTTAGTAAAATTTACTGGAAAGAAAAAACTTTAAAATATAATTAAGATGACCTGATAATGAGAAGAATTCCACAGATCTCTCTCTATAGTGAAGCCTTCTTTTATTTAACGAATCAGATTCGGTCCAGATTTGTGTCACCACGTGGCCAATCATTTCCAACTAGGCATGATTTTGATATCTTAAAAACAAGACAAGTGAGGTGGTACACATCTTTCATATACATACATGATTTCCCACTTTCCACTGTGCCTTCATCTATTTTATTATAATTTTAATTTATTTCTTGAATTTCGATCCTTTTTCTAATTACTTTTTCACCGTTCGATGGTGATCGGACGGCTATTGATTGTTGAAAAAGGAAATTATTTTAACCAAAATTAGGTGAGTTGGCGCCATCCTCCGTGGCCGGGAGGTGGAGTGTTCTTTTCTTCTCCTCTTCCTTCCGCCTCCTCTTCTTCTTCTTCTT
Organism: Kaempferia rotunda; assembly: GCA_037177415.1. NCBI lineage: Eukaryota > Viridiplantae > Streptophyta > Magnoliopsida > Zingiberales > Zingiberaceae > Kaempferia > Kaempferia rotunda. The sequence goes on from JBAMIB010000031.1 coordinate 4,198,660, forward strand.
CCTCATTTTCTCTTTGTTGGCGTGTAGATCTCCCTCCTTGCTAGCTCTCGCTCGATCGCTGGCAGAGAAGGTGGTGCCGTTGAGGAATTCAGGATAAGCGGCGGCGATGTCCGACGGCGTTTACCCTCCTCCCTCCAAGCCCACCGCCCTCCCCGGAGGCCCCCCGGCCTTCCCGCCCACCAAGGCCCAGGCGACCGGCGCCACCCGCCTCGCCTACCGCCCCTATCCCTCCAAGGCAGCCCCTCGCCGTCGCCGAGGGCTCTGCTGCTCCTGCTGTCTCTGCTTCGTCATGCTCCTGGCCGTGCTCGTCATCCTCGCCGCTCTCGCCGGCGGCATTTTCTACGCCATTTACCGCCCGCGCCGCCCGGCCTTCTCCGTCTCCACCCTCCGCGTGGTCTCCTTCAATGTCTCGTCCTCCGGCCACCTCACCTCCCGGCTCGATCTCAACGTCACCTCCCCCAACCCCAACAAGAAGCTCGCCTACCTCTACGACCCCATCACCTTCTCCATCCTCTCCGCCGGCGTCAACCTCGGCGACGGATCCTTCCTAGCGTTCGTCCAGGACGCGGGGAGCGTGACCCCGCTCTCCGCTCCGGCTTCCATCTCCGGCGAAGAGCTGGACGCCCCGACGGCGTCGGGCCTGCGGAGGAACCGCGGCGGGGTGCCGGTGGAGGTGGAGATGGAGACGAAGGCCGGCGTGAAGATTGGAGGGCTGAAGACGAAGCGGATCGGCATGAAGGTGCGGTGCGAGGGGCTCAGCGTGGCGCTGCCCGCGGGGAATAAAGCGGCCGCCGCCTCGCCGGGCGGCGACTGCACCGTCAAGCTCCGCCTCAAGATCTGGAAGTGGAGCATCCAGTGACCACAAAAAGAAAAGAAAAGGAAAAAGAAAAAAAGCAGAGCAGAGCAGAGCAAACGGATAATCCGACAATGGTTTCTAAAATTAGGAATGGATTTTTCTTTAACGATTGCAAGTATTATCGTGATGATGCATTTTCTTATCGATTGTAAAATGATCGGATTGGTTCTTCTTCAATTTTCTTTTTATTTTTCTTTTTTTTCTTAATATTGTTCGAGAGAGAAATTAAAAATGTGTTGAATGTGGTTGAAATTTCAACATCATTGATTGACCAGTGGATTCGAGGAGTGTCGGTGGGAGGAGGTTGGCACGTGCTCGCATGGCCCCGATGATGGAGGGCATCGCCCACAGACACATGTCGAAACGGACGGCACACCGCCACAACAACAAGTGTTAAAGTGTAAAATAATAATAAATTTTAAATTATAGTTTGCATTAAAGCCAAGAACTTAGAAAATTCGTTGTATATTCATTTTAGAGAAATAATTTGTAAAGAATAAAAAATTTAAGAAAATCTTTAAGGAAAAAGACATGGGGCTCATAAAAAATGAAATGGTGGACTCCATCGCTATGTGTCTTAGAATTTTTTTAAATTTTTTCTTGAAGTATATCATTTTGGTTCTTCAATTTATGGTCAGCTGATTTATAAATTAACTTAGAGCTGTTAAATTTTAGGGTAACAGATATTTTACAAAACAAATTATACTATTAAATTAGGATTTTTAACATGTTTAAATACACAATCATGTTATAACTTGTATTAAAGTTGTTTTTTTAAAATATTTCTTTACAGTATGCTGAACTAGTTTAACTATAAATTAATTTGCAAATAAGCTATCTCGGAGGCCATATTTTAAGAGGCTCAGTGCATTTTTGACTTTCCAGCTTTAACTCAAACAATGAAACTAAAAAAAGCATTTTAAAATCAGGAAGGGTAAAACGGTAATTCAAAATTTATGAGGAGTATTTTAAAAAAATGATACACATGGTTGTAAAATGGAGATTTTCAATTATTTTGTAAATTTAAGATTTTTTTCAAATCATCTCAGCTTGCAACTAAAAAATTAACACATAATAACAAAAAACATAATCATAAACTAATTTATGAAATCAAATTCACAATTAGATTTTTAAGGAAAAAGATATTTTTAAAATATCTTACAATCAGATTTTGAGTTAAAAAATTTTAACTAATGAAATGTTAAAAGAGATTTTCAGACCAATAAAAAGTTGACGTATACGAATTCAAATTTTGCAAGGTGTTAAGTGAATTTTTAATTAAAAAAAATGGCACTTGTTGTAAAAATAACAAATATTAAAGGCACGTTTTGTGAAAATGGCTAATTTTTAAGTTTACCTGCTACAAAGCACAACCAAACACAAACCATCCACGGCGTTAGATCCAATGCGTATCTGCACTGAAATCTTCTATATTTGGAGCGAACCAGAGTAGTTCGCAATTCTCCATTACAAAGTTCACATGCAATAGCATGTTCGACTAGAAAGACGCATAACATTGCATGAATAATGGTAACTTGTCAGAAGGTGGACAACAATCATAATAGGAACTATTGCAAGCTTATGAGCTATGCCTTTTACAGACTAACTGTAGAAATAAGTGAAGAACAGTCCCCCCAGAGACACTATCCACACCCATAAAACTGCCCCTAGATTAGTTGTAAGAGAGCTAAAGTTAACTGGGATCCTGATGCTCAGCAAAGTAAAACAGGTGTGCGATCTCTTCCCGAAATAAAAGAATATGAATACAGATTCCCCATATTCAGAGGCTGACAAAGTAAACAACAATTTAGTTGCCTTGCGGGTTTCATTGTCTCTTGGGGGCTCCGAAGTTGATATCATGTGAGATTAATCTACTGTCCCTTGTTGGTTGCAGCTGAAAGACCATGTAGCCTTCACAAATAGCAACCCAAAATAAAGGTGCTGCCTTGAGGGTACTTCAAGAAAATCTTCATGCGTAGTACATGTACAAGCTGTTTGCAGCAGCACAGGCTATCAAGTTTTCAGTTGGGTGCCAGGCTAGATGAAGTAATTTGATTGTAGAGTCAAATGAGTTTCCATTGGCATCGAGATTTGGGTTTTCTGCACCTATCAATCCACAATGAGATAATATAAATCAAAGGGTCTCTTTAAATGGCATTAGTTACTGCTTGGATGCCAAGCAACAATGGCTAACTGACCTCGTCTCACGCCACGTGTGAGGTTGCCAACAGATCTGGAAGTTCTTGTAGGATCTTGGACTTGTCTCCTACATATATATACATATGCAAATGCAAAGGAATATTAACAATTAACAATCAGCAGGAAGAGAAGACCAAGATAGAAGTCTTAAGAGGTATGCATCTGTTTTGATAGTGCAGTTACGATGATAGATGACTTGACGAACCCCTAAAAAACTAGCTTTTCTTTTTTCCATTGTTTGAAAAAGGAACACAAAAAAAAAAAGAGAAGGCTTGTGATGCTTAGGCCAAGGCAATAAGTTAGAGGAGCAGTAATGTCACAAGCCTAGTTATCTGCTTAGCAGAAATTTAGACAGAAGTTTCTAAGGTTAAGGAGTGATAATACTAACATGCCAAAGGATATTATTAGTTGAAAATTCTAACTCTAACACGTTATGCACCTCTTATTATACAAGTTAAATTGTCTATAGCATGAAGGTTTTAAACATCAAGGTCAAAGAACATTTCATAGATTCTGCATCATTTGTTACAAGCGTTCGACACCAAAGTTTCTAGAATATTTTTAAACCTGATGCAACCCTTAATATGGAAGAGCTAAGAGGCTAATTAGGCTAGAGGTTCAACCAAGTAGAAACTTGATTGACCAATTTTTCCTCTCCATTAATCAGTTTGGTCAAGCTAACATTTTGACTTGTAGACATCATTTTAAGCAACCTTTCTATGAGTAAAGGGATAAACTTAGTGAATGAAATACTCCCATTCTCAATTCATTTTTAGGCTGAAGCATGTAATCTTTTTCTCTCACATCTAAAATAACTCTATTCTCTTTATCAGAACCTTAATCTTGATTGATTAGATATTTGATAAAGATAATAAATCTAATGAGAAGCATTGAGATCACACCTCATTGGATTTTTACTAGCTTCCAAAATTGTCGCTTCATCACTTCCACGATCACAGCCAAATACACGAAAAATATTACTGCAGATGAAAGCTGAAACATTATTATCATATCCTAGTCCAGTCAATCATCAGTCATTGGAAGGATCAATAACAGCAATCAATACCTGGTATAAAAAAAATTAATAATAAAATAAAATAAATAACCTGTATGAACCAGTTGCCACACGGAACCCGTCTCCGCTAAGACAACACTCAAATTTGTCAAAAATTGAGTCATTCTCATACAAATCACATAACTGCATATCAATAAAAGTATTTGAAGAAAAATTTCATCCACAAGTATTACAATGTACATGCAATTTAACTTCTAATTTTTTTAAAAGAGACAATTCACCTTAGGCCTCAAGTACTCATGAACCTGAAAGGTTGCAACTGGAGCTGAATCCATATTTATATCCCAAAGCTGTAAAAAAGCAAATTCAAGGAAAGAGTAAAAGGTTTGAGAAAAAACAAATATTTTTTTTTTCCAACTATGGCATTTCAGTTGAAAGAAATATTAGAGATGGATAATTCACAATCTGTGACAATCTAATAGGTGGAATACTGAAAAGATGATAAACAACTAAGTCAAGAAAAATGCCAGAAAATGCACAAATTTCTGGACATATTACCATTGCCAGAAATATCCGACACTACAACAACAAAATAAGTTACTATCTTTAACATTTTTCCTTATCTTCTACTTACTAGGGAGAAGGAACTGACATGATAGTTACCTTTTTAAGTGAAGGAATTTCCAAATTCCATGAAAGGTCGTATATTTGGCAATGTATAATTTCTTTTTTACTTAGGAAAAAACAAATCTACATTACCGAATAATACAAAGCACAAATAACAATCATTCAATTGAAAGAAAATGCATGTGAAAGTAGACTAATAAAGATTACCATACTGAAGATAAGGAACAATAAAACTACATTTTAGTTCACAAAGTCAGAAGATTGACATTTTATTGAGCACAAGAAAGCAAGCAGATAAATATCTTCAGATACCCAACTATAGTATAAAAAAAATTCAAGAGATTAAAGAACCTGTAGCTCTAGGATTCCAGAGCATGGGTGTCAGTAAACTTGAAAAAAAAACTATAGGCACATTGATGACTAAGTTAATTCGTACTTGATCTGAAATTTGAATGTTAAGCTTACGCTAG
>JBAMIB010000031.1:4217429-4238470 GCA_037177415.1 Kaempferia rotunda
CCCAAACCTAAGCCCAAGCCCACATTGAGCCCAAACCGCACATGGGCTTGGTGCAACCCAAGAGCCCCTTTAGGGCTTCACATCCAAAGGTTGAGGTTGGGCTTAATAAGTCCAACCAATCTTCCTAAAACTCCCAATATGGGACTAATATTTCATTCAAATATTAATAGCTACTTAACCATCAAGAACAAACTTAATCAAGCATGGCCTCCATTCTACTTTCTCAGAAAGCTAGCAGCTTCTCTATTTCTTACCTCTTTCTTGAATTGACCAGTCATCTTGAAGTATCTAAGCAAAAGCCACTAGCTCCACGCAATTTTTTCCCGAATGGAAAAAGACTAATTAAAGGAGCATCGTCACGATGCTAATGATAACGATGCTAAGGTAAAAAAAAAATTAGAAATCTTTATAATAATATAATATTATCTTAACCATATAATATTGTCCCTCTCAAGTTTAAATTTTGATGATCTTATTTTTAAATTCTTTTATCTCATACTAACGGAGATATATTTCTCTTATAAATTTATAATCTTTCCTATATATTTTTAAGGTGAGATTATATTTATAACCTTACAACCCCAATAATCTCCCTCTCAAACAAAGGACCACAAGCCCCTTAATCAAGTGGAAAATATATCCGTTTGATGTCCGATTCACAATCCACCAGGACTTTTTGCCACTTGGTCCAACCGACTTACTAGGACTCACTTACCTAGCCGCAACTATGACTTCTTATCTTTCGGTCCAACCGACCTACTAGGACTTTCTTGTCTATCCCAAACTAGGACTTTCTGCCTGATATCTGGTTCTCTTGATTCGGATATGAGAATCCCCATTTCTTTTATTCAAGGTTAATATTCTATTCACATGCCTTGATTGGATCATGACTCTTATGCACACTAAGCGGTTGGTTCTTCCGGCAGTTCGGACTCTAATATCAATTATTGAGTCCAAAAAAAATTAAATATCTCCACAATGATATGATATTGTCCACTTTGGATCTAAGTTCTCATGATTTTATTTTTAAACTCTACTCAAAATATCTTATATTAATGGTGATACCTTTCTCTATAAATTTATAATATTTTGTATATATTTTTATTTAAATTTTGGGGTTTGACATTCCATCGGTACTAATGAGTAATAACTCACTAGTTGAAGTAAGCGGTTTTATTATGTCTTGTGTGAATATTATATTCTCGAGAGTTATATCTTGTATGTAAAATAATTAAATTGTGTTTAGAAATAATTCCTATTGTCCAAAGTTACTTTCACAAAATTATCGCGGACGATATTTTACACGTGAGAAAATGAATATAAAATAACTTAAGTAACAACTAAGATGAAATCATATTCAAAAATAAAAATAAAAAGGGAAAAATTATTGATAGTGACGGTTGAAGATCATGAAATTAAAGTTAGAGCAATGATACACTAAAGAAAAAAAAGTTTAAGAAAAATCACAAGGAAAGATACATAGTAATGGAGCCCACCATTTCACTTTTTACTATTGTGCTTACCTAGTGTGAAATTATTAAATCACGTAAGTAACTAAAATCATCAAATCACCTATTCACTTTTATTTTTACCCCTATTATTATTCTGAGTCGATTGATTTTTTTAACCAGTCGAATCGATTTTATATTTTAGACAGCTTTAATCAATTCATGTTCAAAAAATCACTGCTCTGAATATACTTAATCAAATTAATATTTAATGACATTTTTGAAATCATGAGAATTAGACGACCACATAGGAACTGATTTTACGTAATTTTATTAAGAGTAGTGATGTTTCTTAACAAAAATTGTTTAAAATCACCTAAAAATAAAATCAATTCGACTGGTTAAAAAAATCAATTGATTGGACAATACAGGGGCAAAAATGGAAGTGGATACACGATTTAGTCATTTTGAAACTTACCTACACGATTCGATAATTTTGAAACTTTATCTATGCGGTTCGATAAAAAGCCATTTTTTTCTTTATTTCAAGGCAATTAAATAGTCATTTTGAACCCGTTGGCAAAATTCTTAAATGTTGGTCAAATTCTTAAATGTTGTTATACTTCTGATGAAACATGCACAACATCCGCAAATAATCTATCATCTAGAATCTCGCGATTGATTAAAATCTTACAATTATCACCATAAAGTTCCTCGTAATATACTGGCTCGCTAGTTGACTCCTTATAGTGTTCTATGGGGAAAGAGCAAGGAGCATGTTCTTGCTCCCTATGCTCAATTTCATTCTCAATTTCAATTTTATCTTTAACTGAAATGGAATATAGCAGTTCTTGAGAAATGATAGTTTTTAGTAATAAAAATAACAGTTAACCTAAAATAGAAATATATATAAACACTGAGATTAAATAATGTTCCTCCTGGTTTTAGTTGATATCAACTCTCTAGAATTATCTCTCTAGAGGAGAGGTTGGAAAATAGAAGTAGTTTAGAAATTATAAGTGTTCAAAATACGTATCTCTACCATTTAGTTCATAATTAATTTAGTACCCCAAAATACAATAATGACAGTAATCAGTAATAACATTAGTGTAACAATACAATTTTTCAAAAATAAAATTATCACTTTCAAAACTCATAATTTGCGTAGTAATTCCACTTATAGAAATCCTTGGAAGCCGATACGGCGGTGGGAAAGTGGGATTCTTGAAGTACACTTCTCCTTCCTTGCCAAAATGATTCTGCCGGGGATATGTCTTCCCTTCCGATTAAGTTTTTCCGTAACTTTCACATGGTTATTTTTTATATGGCAAAAACTTTAGATCTCAACTAACCTCATTATCCCTACTAATGCCACTAACCTCACTATCTCTACAAACCTCATTATCTCCACTAATCCCATTCAAATCATGGTATTCATACCTAGTAAACCCAAGTAGCTCTAATATGTATTGAGTTACTAAGAGTGTGATCTCTTCACGCTAAATGAATATAGGGTATGTCAACCTTAATTGAAAAGGTAGTTAACCTAATCATTGTAAAGGTGACAACTTAGGACACTTTCAAAATATAGGGATGTCTCGAAAATGAAATTTCAAATAGTACTTAGAAGATTGTTATAGTGTGCCAATCAAAATTGAGTTCTTTTTTTTTAGTTGGTACCAAATATACAATTCTTCAAACCAACTAATCTTGGGTAACCGGCTTGACCTCATAAAAATTTTTCACCAACTATCAGGGTAAATCGGAAAGCATTAATGAAGGTCCATTTAAATAGACAACATTCTTAAGTTCGCTTCTCACTAAAATTGAGTTATTAAGTTGATCAAGAGTGGTAAAATAGGATAAAATTCAAAAGTATGTTAAATTTCAATTTTTTTAGCATATTCGACGGCGCCTCCTATGTCAAATCGTGTATTTGATAGAGATTAGTTGACAATAATTAGATGCAAAATCTAGGTAATTTTTGTGTCATAATTGTTATGCTTTATATGTTATATCACATGTCATGTCATCATGACATACACGAGTATCACATTTTTGACATGATATTTTAATACATGTAATGTTATATCATACATCTATCATTAGTTGTAATAGTTTGTTATTTTTAAAAATATACATTTAATATATATCACACTCTTTATGCATAAATCTTAATTATTTGTAATTAAGGATAATATTAGTTGAAAATGTATTTTAATTGAATACGGAAGTGAGTTCGAATTGTAAAAATAATCTTTGATAAGATTATCTATAATAAATCCAAGATGTTCCAACTTTTTCTCGGATCCATACTTAATGAAAATTTTTCATAATTATCCTTTTATATAAAAATTTAGATGATATATTATTATAATAACCTCAATAAATTGATAAAAGTATTTTAGAATTTCCATTTTAGTGAGTTGTGACAAAAGATTTGTACCCGATAAGACACGGATCCTTAATCGGTCACACATAAGTCGCGAACCGCCAGGGGAGGCGAACGACTCCCGAACCATTCACCGTTCACGGCTTGTTCTTTTCCCCTTTCATGCCCTAATTAGGCGAGCGAAACCATGGCGGAATCCTCGCCTCTCGATCGCTCCGACCATCCTCCTCCTGTATTCGACCTGCCCTCCGATCCCCTCGTACCTCGCCCCTACGATGATTTCGACCTCGATTTCGACTTCGACTGGAATTTCTCCGTCGACGATTTCCTCCAATCAGCTGACAACCAGTCGTCCCACGCTCCTGACGATCCGCCGGATCCGTTCTCCGGTGGTGGATCTGGGAATGTATTATCATCTGGGAATGAATTATCTTCCTCCTCCCCTTCCCATCACCAGAGCTTCGATTTTCCCCACGAGCCGAAAGTTTCCCACCCCGCCTCGCCCGATTCGGGAAACTCGTCCCAGGAATCAGGCGTCGTGGATAAGGGCGTGAAGGCGGGGGCGGCGAAGATCTTGAAGAGGAAAACAGATCGCGTGGAAGGATGGTCTGATGCGAATTTTAACAAGTTACAGCGATCGGGCGTGACGGAGAACGAGGAGGATAAGAAAAAAGAGAGGATGATGCGGAATCGTGAGAGCGCACAGCTTTCCAGGCAGAGAAAGAAGAAGTATGTCGAGGAGCTGGAGGACAAGGTTAAGTCGATGCAGTCGATGATCAATCAATTGAACGCCAAGATCTCGTATGTCATGACTGAGAATACAACCCTGCGGCAGCAGTTGGGTGGTGGGAGCGGCACTCTCCCTGCTGTTTATCCTCCAGTTGGGGCAATCCCTCCTATGCATTTGCCCTGGCTTCCCGGGTATGGTTGGAGAGCGCAAGGGTCTCAGGTCCCTTTAGTTCCAATTCCGAAACTGAAGCCACAGAAACCTGCATCTGCTAAAACCAAGAAGACGGGGAGCAAGACTAAGAAGGTTGCTAGCGTGAGCCTTTTGGGGTTGCTGTTGTTTGTTGTTATGGTATGTGGACTTGTGCCTGAAATACATCTCTGGTACCAAGGAACTAGAAATGACATAGATAACATCGAAAGAAGAATTCTTAACGGTTCTATAGGAAAGGTTCTTGACATCAGTGGTCGTAATAGTGGCCAACTTAGCACTAATGAAGTTGGACTTTCCACTAGAAGTACCCGTTTGGAGAAAGATGGAAGTAGAGTATTTCAGGCACATAATGACTGGCCATTGCCTTCCACTGGTTCAAATTCAAATGCAGCCAGACAGAATTCCAGTGATACACTACCAGCGTTGCTATATGTGCCAAGAAATGGGAAACTTGTGAAGATCGATGGCAATTTGATAATCCATTCTGTGCTTGCTGGTGAGAAGGCAATGGCCCAAGCAAAGGAAAAATGCTCCGTCAAAGAAAGTAAAGGAACATCCTTGGCTGTCGCTGGCAATACTATGTCAGCACTAGCTGTCCCTAATTTTGAAAGTGAAGTTGATCGCTCTCTTCCTGACAATAGATATGGCAATATCTTCAAAGAGACTTCTGTTGATGGTCCGCTGCCGCAATGGTTCCGCGAAGGAATGGCAGGTATGAGTATACTTACTATTTCTTTTATGTAGTTGTCTGATCCTTCAGTTATACAAATACCTCACGTTGCTGTAGATTTTCTTGAACTGATATTATGTTTATAGTTTGTTTGAGCATTAGGGTTACCTATGTGTGTTTTCAAGAAGAGGATGAACTAAAAAACAATAAGAACTGCTGTAGAAAGTTATTTTGTTATACTCCATGCTAAAAATGATTGAAACTATGTGCAAGTGGAGGGGAAAATAAAGAGGTGAAACAACTTTACTTAAATGATAGGTGTTTGTGGTTATGGCCAAAGCTTTTTTTAAAAGGTCCTTTAGGTTATAGTATTGAAAACTATCTTGGAGGATCCTTTAGCCACCCATTCCTCGCTTGATGATACATATGTTGTCTGCACACACATTTATTTACTCATTGGCTTATTGCCCATGCTATAATAGTATTGTTTGGCGTATTCCAGATCACACTTCAAACTGATGCAGATTTGGCAATTATTGGTGTTGATCTTTAGTGTGTTGAAGTGTTTTATCAGATTCAATTGAACTGATGATGAGATGTGACTAGTGTTACTTCTATGATCTATCGTATTCAATGTCATAGTTTTTACTTTAGCAATTAGTTTTCTCTAATTTATTTGAATGCAATCATTTTTAATTTATAGTTCCATGAATACTTGTACTTGATATAAATTTAATGATATCAGTTCTATTTTTCTTTATTTCCCCCTTTGTTCTTAGAATAATATAGCCTACGTGCAATATAATTGCCTTGATTACTTTAAATAATTATAATAATAATTATAATTAATGTCAAATCTATGTGAAGTAAAATGTTTTGATGTTTTCCATTCTACTTGATCACTTGTTGTCTTCTATGAGTGTATTGCATGAAAGTGTAGTTGGAATAAGCGTTTTAGGGGTTGGTATTGTTCAGTTCAACAGTTTACTGGAGAATTTTCAATCCAAAGCTAAATATGCAAAAATTTTCAAACAGGAATCAAAATGAAATCAATAAACTTCCAGACCAAAACAAAGTGTTAGGGAAACCAAAACTAAAAGATAGTATATATTTTAATTTGTTTCTAATAAAAAATCCCTCAACAATACATATATATGCAGATATGTATCCTTATTTGCTCAATTTTTATTTATCAGTTTTCCTTTATCCAGAACTAAAACGAAAGCCTATTGTATTTTTCGAAACAAAACTAACTCAAGTTTAGTTTTTATTTTATTTTTCAGTCTCAGATTTGAAAATTTTGAACGGCCATCCCTACCATTTTGTTGTTCAGTTTCCATGCAAGGGAACTCGCAGTGCAGCTCATAGTGCATAGATGTATCATTGTTGTTGAAGCTCTAATCATCCCAAAGTTGGATTTTACTTGACAAAGTAATCCCAAGTTAACCAACGATATCTCTGCCACTTGGATGAGATATATTGTAGGATCAATAAAGTTGTCCATATTTACAACTACTGCATAGATATTCCATGTTCTTTAGGTCCTAACTGTTCCATGATTTGGTTTTACTTTTCAAAGTAGTCCCAAGTTGCACAAAATATCTCAGTGTGACTTGGAGATGATATGCTTGGGTACAACAACAATTAATCCTTTATCCCAATAAATGGAGTGGGCTATATGGATCCTCTTGCACCATTGGATTCTATCTCCTAATATGTCCTCATCTATATTTAAAATGAATTTTAAGGTACCAAAGAAAATTTAAGTTTACAGAGTACTGGTGCTTTGTTATTGTCAAATGCTCGTGATTAAATCATCGTGAATGAGTGAAATATCTAATCATGCAAGATTTTTCAATTGCCATCAGTATAGCGGGTCTCCGAATACAAGTTGTAATGGTCAAAGCTGTGTATGCTCTAACATGTAGAAAGCTAACAGATGTTGACTTGCACTATTTCCTTTTGTGACAATCTTAAAGCACCTTCTGATGAACATAAGTGATCACTTTACTGTAAGCTATGAGAATTTCAAAAGGGTAATTGGAGTGATGAAATATGTTGTAACTTATTAAGTTGTCAATTATTAGTTTTATGTGCCCCTCAACTTGGAGTTTCACTTCATTCGCCAGTGTAGCCACTTAATCTTATACTCATAAATGGTGATTTTGCATAACAATACCCTTATTGGCTGGTTTTGGTGCACATTGATGGACGACTTTGTTATGTGGCATTCCTTTGGTTTTCTATGATGTTCACTCAAATTCTATCTTTTTTACCAGAATTCTTCCTTAAACATTCCCTTTGGTAAACTGATTGGGTTTTACCCATTCGCTTTTTACAGAATCCACTCGGTGTTCTGAAGTTCTGGAACATATTAGTAGTCATTATAATGGTGGTAACCCATTCGCTTTTTATAAATATAAAGAATATCCCTATTCCACTCTAAAACAAAGACTAAAACTTTAGCTTAGTGGGAAAAGGTCCTATCAGATTTGAACTGAAGACTTAGCCTTATCATGGTGTTACATAGAGTTAAAAAGGCCCCTTTGTGTTTGATTCATGGATTATAGCCATTTTCATTATGAGATACTGCATACTGCAAACAAATACAAATATAAATAATATATGAATATATCATATATATATAGGGGTGTATTTTGAGATTTCTTTGAGCGATAAGGAATTGCCCATTGCTCACACTACATTAGTTTTTCATTTCTATTGTATCGCAAAGCATTCATCTTTGACGTGTGGCACTTTACTATGGCAGGTCCAATTCTAAACTCTGGAATGTGCACGGAGGTGTTCCAGTTTGATATCTCACCAACATCATCAAGTGGCGGCATTATCCCAACAACTTCAATCGTAAATGCTACATCAATGGATAACACTTCTGAGAATTTCCCTTCACCTGGTCGGCAAACGGCAATAAAGAGTAGGAGGATGAAGTACACTGAACCAGATCCACTAAACGCAACTGTCCCAAATGGCACACAACAATTCAGAAAACCATCCGAGGGAAGCAACTTTGGTGGCGACAAACCAGTTTCCTCTATTGTGGTTTCTGTACTCGCTGATCCTAAAGAAGCCGGAATTGGGGATGGTGACGGGATGATCTCTCCAAAGTCGGTATCACGCATTTTTGTTGTAGTGCTTCTGGATAGTGTCAAATATGTAACATATTCATGTGTTCTACCCCTAAAAACCTCCGTCCCTGTCTTGTAGAACATCATTGCTATGGAATAGGAACTTCATAATTAGGAATTTTTTCACCGTGTAATGTTTACAGGTATAATTACAGAGAAGTGGTATAGATGTGAACTTTTAACATCATAATTAATAGAACTATGTTGCTTTTCTTTGTTAGAAACACCTCTCCACTTGTGCTATAGTCGCAGAACCCAATATTGCTTTTTCTAGAGGACCATATGACATAGATAAATCATCCCTCAATTAGTTACTACTAATTATTAAAACTAAATTTTAAGTATGTTAGTTACAATAAAGTATATTATTTGTAACCTGCACTGGATATTATATCTTATCAAAAAACAATAAAGAAAATCTAATGAAATATTAAAAAAAATAGCTAAATAAAACAATATTGTCCCACACCTTTGTTCATTCAGCTGCTTACAAATGTCCTTGAAAGAAGCACCAAGCAAACTGAAAGATGATAATGGAGTTGCAACCAACTTCAGAGTCAAATTCAAGTCATGCAATGCTTGACATCGTTTATTCATACAACCTTGGTTTCACAAGGTTATTAACTAAATATTGAAGAAAGAATTCAAAATTCCTTTTATTTTAGATGACTAGCAGACCCATCTGTCTACCTTTGTGCAATGCACATCTCTTCCTTCCTGGCACCGGCTAATTCGTCATCGAGCACCAGAAACTTCAGATATTCTCGATATTTTTCTTGTGCTTTTCGAGGGTTTTATCCTCATTCCTTTGTGCTCCTCGCACCTTTTCCTTCCTTCAACAGGCTTCCTCCTGCAAACAAGCTCATTGCCAATATCCACACCGCAAATGTTCACTTCATCGCCAAATTTAGATGAATGTTCCATGCTAGTCAATAACTTAAGCCGTGTAGTGATCCTCTGGCCTTTGTGCATTCCACACCTTTTTGTTCCTAGAGCCGGTTTACTCCTACAAACTACTCCATCACCAGAGACCACTCCACCAATATCAAATTCTTCTAGGGTGTATCCATGTGTTCCTTCCACAGACCAGTCTTCTCTTCCAGTGAACAACTTGAGGGTAGGGATCCTCTGCCCTTTGTGCAGTTCACATCTTTTTCTTCCTATAACAGGCATGCTCTGACAAATTGATCCATCTCTGCATATCATGCCGCAAGTATCATATTCCTTGCTCAAGTGACATGTTTCTTGAATAATTGCAGGCTCAAGTTCACTTCCAAGTGGATTTGAAAGTTTATTATTGCATGCAGATGACTCTTCCTTTGGCATTATGTTGACTCTGCTATTTACATCACTGATTCCAGTAATCCTCTTTCCTTTATGAATTGAACACCTTTTTCTTCCTGGAACAGGCTTGTTCTTACAAATAGAGCCATAACCAATAGCAACTCCACAAATCACTTCATCTTGATGAAGTTTATCATCGTGTTTAACAAACTGAAGCCCAGATTTCATAAAATTGAGAATTTGAGGGAGAAAACCTCTCTTATTTTTTGATTCGTCTTCAAGAAGTGGCAAGTCTGGAGCAATCTTGATCCCTAATTTCTTGCTAGAAAAAAGTCTATTCCAGAAACCAACATTTGAATTGGATAACCTCTTGTCTAACTTTAAGATGTCTTCACGTCGACAAGTGCCATTCCCAATACTGTTCCATGCATAATCAAAGAATTCAAGTAGCCTCTTCTCCATCTTCATTGCTTCCTTTTTGTCTCTCGTCTGCACATGTAAGGAGACTTAGCTTAAGAACAAAGGAAAGGAACTTTCTTAAAATATATGCAAAAATAAATGAGAATGTTGGATTCAATATGAGATGTGTTAATAAAGGTAACTAAGGGCCTAATTTTGGAGTAAAGTAATAAACCAAATTACCTATTGGTGGTAATATAGACATCTAAATATCAGCCAGGAAGATTCCTAAAGCTACATATCAATGGCTCAATACCATGATATATGTAGCTAATGAAACTATAATTTTGGAGGAAGTTCAAGTGAATGGCCAACATCCCAGAACTTTTAAAAGGTTCTTTCTGCTGTGTTTATAGATACAACATAACAGAAAAAAATGATCGTGGAAAAACTATAAAAGAAAACTTTTTCCAAAACTTGTTTATGATTTCTTCATGTCTTTCATAGTGAAACTCAATGCTGATTGATTTTCTTAGTAATATATGAAGTTTATTATATGCAAAATAAAAATTCACTTACTGCAGCCCATCTATACACAATGGACCAGCCCATTGAGAAGATCTCTTTAAATAAACCAGGGCCTGTTTTAAGTTCAGGAATTTCAATTTTCCTTGAACTAATAACTGAACATCCATGATCTAAATGAGATCCGGTGCGTCCATACTGTTGCAGCCTTGTTCGAACATTATCAGCTTGGCCAACATACACAACAACAACTTTACTTAAAGCATGTTGCCTGGTCTTATGGCTTTCATTGGTAAAAGTTGCAGTGATCCCTAGTTCATAGATTCCAGTACATGCACAATTAGCAGGAAGGTTGTGGGTTCTGTATCTCGCCACCCCATCTTTACCCAAGGAATAATCCTTCCACTCAGATGATCCAATAAGAACCTGAAAGATGGACAAGCACATTTTATATTGCATAAGAATAAGGACCATCATATAATGATATGCGCATGTGCTTAATCTTGATGCCATTATAAATGAAATAACAAACTCATATTAAGTGCATTCATTCGAGAGGAGATAAAACAAAGCTCTTCTTTGAGTTTTATAGAAACTGTACTACTATCAGTAATTCTCAGATATCTTTCAGAAGAATTGAAGTTCAAATAAAAACTGACAGCACAATGTAGTTAAATGTTCAGATACAAGCATTTGTTTGGTAAAGAAGATTTTCTATTTTTAATTTGCAGTTTTCATAAAATAAAATCATTGAAAATAAAAAATAAATAGTAATCACGTTATTCATGTCTAATAAATTTATAAATATGCCAAAATGTCAAATTCTAAATATTTATTTTATTTATTTTTAAACTTTTAAATATTATTTTCTAAGAAATGAGAAAAGTTTTTTAAAAAATTTAGAAAATTTTCTAAACCAAACAGAGAAGGTTTGTAACTTATCCATTTTCATGAGAAGATACTGAGATTGATTGTGTATTGCAATTATGTGAGATAGAGATCTTTTCTCAGTATAAATTTTCAACTAGCATGATCAGCTGCACTTAGCCAACAGGGAAAAAAACATTATGAAACATAACATCCTCATTTGCGATGGATAAGCTTTAGGATTATCCTGAGCCCAAAACATCAATTAGATGAAAACAAGAGGAAGTTGTATAAGAGGGTGACCAATACACCGCCGACCTCTTGTTCAAAAATTTGAAACATACTGTGTTTGCTTCATCACGAGATGCAGAAAAGGAAGATAATGAACATGGTAGCCCAAGGTTCTTTGCTTCGAGTGTGTCAATGGCACACCCAAAGCCTATGAAACTCACAATCTTCAAAAGTGTAGATACTTTTTGCCAAATAATTGAGTTTACATTTCACCCTCAACACCATCAATGATTATCATAAAGAAAGAAGCAATTTTCATATAAAAGGAGGATGAACCTTGTGTCAATTGTTTTGTCTTTTATGAAATAAAATTTTGTAGAGCATCAAAAGACAAAAATGTGAATTCAACGACAACCATACAACAAATGTTGCAAGCATTATTGCACAGTACCATTTACCCAATGAGAAATAAGTTGTAATATAAGAAAGAATATTTATATTATCTATCAACATAATGAAACAAATACTCATCAAAGACCAAGAGCATGGATAAAAAGAGGTAAAAAATGAGAAATCTGAACTCAAGGAAATTCAACCACTAAAGCTAATAAACTTCAGGAACATAAAGACCTAAAATATCCAATATAGGAAATTTAAGGATCAACTGGCACTGAGCACTGAAGTTAGCTATGGATCATAGGTATGGGATAAAAGACAAACAGATATATGTTGTTGTCAATTATGCATGATGGAAGGAAAATGTCATACTCAATCCTTCAATTTCTATAAGCCGCATTGTTCCTACATAGGATCTCCATCTCCACAACCTTGGTTGATACCATTCAAGAACCACTTCTTGGAATCAACATTATCGATAAAATCAGTGGATCAACCCTAATAACATAGATAAATAGATCTCATAATCATCTTTCATGAACCCAACCCCCTTTCATAGATCTAAAGTGGCACACCTAGCATGGGAAAGTCATCCTATGACCTACTATAAAGCTCAAATGGAAGAATCTTCATTTCTCAAATTAGAAACAATATGTCAAACACATTTTGAGCAAGAACAAAAATAATTTCAATACAAAAAGATAGCAAACACAACAAAAATAATAATAGGAATATAAGTAATATAACGTGCTTTGATCTAATCCTTAAGAGAGTCCTATCCGATAGAATATAGAATATGAAAGCAAAAGTATAGAGAAAGCAAGATAAGTCATTGTATGCACCATTTATATAAATCTCTTTCAACTTCACTTTAACCTCTAAAACTTGACTCTTCATACACCAAGTAGACACTTGAAATCTCTATTTATTACATCTAAATATGCTTGAAAATAGTCTTGTTGAATACTTAGATCACACCTTTATCAAATACTTATACCTAAGTTTGAATAGGATAGACTTTACTTCTTAAACACTAGCCATGTTTCCTACGAGAAAAGAAAATTAGAAAGGAAATAAGATGTTTCCTTCATTTCTTTGGACATGAAAAGAATGACAACAGGAAATTATTAGAATATCTTTCTTTACTTTTTCTTTATATTGTTTCTATCCAATTTGAACGAACACTCACTTTCACAGGGAACCAAGTGCAAATCTAAGAGTAAAAAAGGTTAATTATTTTCTCCTTAAATTTATTTTTTATTTATATATATTTTTTATGTTTGACAAATAAAATTGTAAAAAAAATTCACCCTCTTTCCTTTTGTCAAAGGAAGTTGAATGGAAAATACTTCACAATATTTTTCCTTTCATTCAAGAAGAAATTGAACAACCAAATGGAGCAAACTGATCAGAGAGAGAATCAATCAATTTAAATTCCATATCAATGCCATACTTAAATTTTAACTTTCTCAATCTTTTCACATTTCAAGATCTTAGTTCAAATAAATTAACCCACCAAACAAGTTTGGTTATGAAATAAAAAAAAAATTTAAATGGGCGAAAGGACCAATCAAACACGAATCAAATCTCACAATCATTTTCACAGTACAACCTCTGCCCTAAAGAGGGCGCCACCATAACAAGCTCTTTGCACCAATGGCGTTCTACTACTACTCCAGTGCAAATCGGGTTTAGGGTAAAATAAAAATTTTAAAAAAACAACAACATAGAATCCACCGGAAACTCTCTATAACTAAACATAAGAACTAAAAACAAGGAAAAACAACCACTAACACAATATCGATTTCGTAGATATGTTCAAATATTACTTTTCCCGCTTTTTGGAGTGCATAACATTTATTGTAATCGTAATATGACACGCCAGTTCATCTACTCTATACATTGCACAAACGTCGTCTTGAAGCCGTAAAATCTAGCGGATCCGAATTCCGAGGGAGGAAGGGACGACGAAGATGAAAGAAAAAGGGGAACGCGAAGAACGCAAGTGTACCTTCCAAGGGGAGAAGATGGAGTCGTGCTTGGTGCGGTCGCACTCCTCCCTTCTGATCCTGGGGGAGGAGATCGTCGCCCTCATCTCCCATTTCGTAGTGGCGAATCCCCTTTTTTTCTCGCCATGGATCCAGCGGCCTCGTGGAATTCCTATGCTGTGGTTTATCCGAAAGGAAACCGTGGTCCGCTTGGTTATTTTCACTAAAGCTTTCCATCTAAACATATCGCGTTGCAACCTTCATCCATCGTCCACACAAAGTTGAATTAAAACGTGAGACGATTTTGACGGTTTTGACGGTTTTGATCAAAAAATTATATAATTTTTTAAATGACGGTTTTGACGGTTTAGATAAAGCAATTATATAATTTTTTTAAATGACGGTTTAGATAAAATATTATGTAATTTTTTTTTAAAAAACTATAAATTAAAATTGTATAAGTATTTATTTTGAAAAATAATATAGATAAAAGTGGCATAGATTCTCTGATTGAATTAGGAAAAAAAATATAATAATTGTAATCAAAATTTTCATATATTAATTTTAATTTAAAACTGTTAGATCCATCTAATAATTTTATTCATCTAGTAATTTTGATCAAAACTAGTATATGACTATTTTTTAATCATCTAATCATTTTAAAAAAAATATGGATAAACTAACCTTTAAGTGCATTAATCTATTCATATATAAAATTTGACTCAAATGACCATACATTAATTTTTGACTTTTACAGGAGAAATCATTTGATTTAAATAGAGTCAAAATGTGAAACTCTTTGAAAATAAATTTATTCATAATTTTATGCCAATGGAACTTACTCAACCCAAAGAAATTATCACTAGTTAAAGTGATAAATCATTCAATCATAAAAGGTTCAAGTTCTCATAGCAATTATAAGAGAAGCCAAAGAACTACATAAGCAAGCAAGAAGTTAGAACACTGTGTTCCAAGAACAATGCCAATGTTGCTAAATATAGGCAATGAGACTAATCCAAAGAGATTTGCAAAAGCCTTGGACATCAAGAGATGCTGTATTTTGGGAGGCAATAAATGATGCAAACTATTTTTGATATTAATCAGCACTGCACATTAATTAAACATGACCTTACACAGCACCCACTGCCCCATTAATCGTGATTGCATTTTGGATTTTGCAATTTCAAAAGGCAAAAAAAAAATTAAAAAAAAAAAATTAAAACTCTTCCCGGACTAAAAACTGCTGCACGTCTATCTTTACATTTTCCATAAACCACTTCACCCGTGGTGAAACTGAATCATGTATAATTCAAATAAACAAAGAAAAGGTCACCTAGTGTTGGTTCCTTGTGTCACAGTGAAGTGAAGTGAAGGCTGCCTAACATAGCCATGCCTCTCCAACTTCCTTTATATTTCAAATGAACAATAGCCATCAAAGTGATTACTCATTTACAGCTATCTGTACCTCCATGCCAACATCTTTCAACATTGAACCTGTTTCGAATAGTTATCTGCAAGACCATCATACCTATTCATTTTCTCCGCCGCTTCCGTCTTAAGGAAGGCATAGCACTTAAACCAGAGTTAATCTGACCATAAGAATGCAAACTAATGTTCGCATGCAGCACTGAATGAAGTTGAGAATCTGACTCTTTGTTGGTGTCGTCTTGCTCAAAACTACCCGAGCCAACATTTTCAGGATCTTTAGAGTTCTTAGCAAGCTCCAAATCTCTGATGTTAGTTATAGCTGACTGAGTTGCATCTACTCTTTCATTATTCTCATCGATGCTAAAACCACCACCACTAAGCAAATAGTCTCTGCAAGATGCATCCTCCAGAGCATGCTTGAGGTCATAGCTAGCATCTCCATGCCTATCTTCAAAATGAATCTCTGCTGAACCATGTGTTTGGTTGGCAGAAATTTGGCCCATATTATCTTTTTCATCATTCTCATCAACACAGAACCCACCGCCTGAGAAAAGATGCTCTCGGGAAGGGCAATCCTCTGAAAATGAACATGTTCCTTTGTCAATATTGGCAGAATGCCCAATCCTATGCGCACTGTCATTACCACTTCGGTCCTGCTCTCTTGCAACTTCTTGCAGCTCACTACTATACTGGTTCGAAGTCCCATCATTTTCATCAGTTCCAAAATCTTCTGCATATTTAACTTGTTTCAGCAGCCTACTGGACTGGAACAATCAAAAGTGCATGAGAACAAATTAGAGATTGTGCACAGCAGCCTACATCCAGTAAGAAAATTACCAAAAGTGACAATGATATCACTCTGGAGAGTAAAATTTCAAAAATCATGATATATTGAAATATACTAATCACATCGTGGACCACCATATATCTGCTACCATAGAATGGCAGACATACTTTATCAAAATTCAAATTAACATACAATTTTGCTGTGTGACAAGACAACAGATATGCGATGTTCTGGAAGAATTAGCACATGTACTGCTCAAAATCTAGAAGTCCTTAAGCTTTTGAGGGAGAAGAAAATGCAAAAGTAGTTCATCCAAATGAATTAAAATTTCAGAAAATGCACATAATGAGTTACTGAGATAGGTAAGAGTAAGGAAGACACAAAATAAGAGATACAATTGTCTAATATGTACGCTAACTGAAGCAACAATCACTGTTTCTACAAACAACTGGAAGATCAAGTCAATCATTTTAAGACAGGCAAACTAGATGCACCAGATTTGGTTCTGAAACTCAACAATAAAAAGTCACATAATACTACCAATGACTCAAAGAAGAATACAGGTGCATAGTAACAACAGGCATATATGATTCTGATACTTGAAATATATATATATATATATATATATATATAAAAGAAATATACTATCAATGAGTTAAAGAACAGAAGACTGCATCGGTATAATAGCACGAAAGTGAGGAAAATGAACTTACTCTACGCAATTCTAAAATTGCTCTGGGCACTTCAGCTTGGTTTTCCACTTGAATATCAGCAATAGAATCATTATTTTTCTCATTATTATTACATTCGGAATCAGACTTCAGCAGACTCTTTCTTCGACTGCTATCTCTTCCCCTACCCCTACCCCTACCCCTACCCCTTCCCCTTCCCCTTCCCCTTCCCTCTTTCCCAGTCTTATTCACACTCAAAACATTATTATCAACTACTTTACATTGTTCAGAATTAAGTGAATCTTCAACAAGAGCATCTGGATCCACAATCTCATTTCCAGATTCCTGTGCTATTGATTGTTTTCGAGTTTTCCTTCTTTTGAAGTTATTACGAGAAGAATTCTCAGGTATATTTTCCAGTGATATTTCTGTTAATTTTCTACTAGAACTGGGTGCCTCTTTAACAAGATCATCAGTCAACTCAGGTGACAAGTTGTCCGTCATTCCTTTCAATGCTTGCTTAATTCGTTGGCTACGTATTTTTGCAAACCTTTCATTGAATGTGTAGAATGCTTCCAGCCGCAATTGCGTCTACATTGAATAACAAAAATGTGAAAAATGGATTAGGAATTTCTGGTTAAATACTACAGCAGAATTATAGAAGATACAGAAATCATCAACCAGCAAATGTGTTTTTATTAATTTGTAAATATAGTGATTGATTTAGCTTAATGCTGTAAATCTATCCCAAAAGGATATTCAAACATTTGGAATTACTAGGAAGTACAATTAATTTATAACAATCAGAACATCAGAAAATTATGGGATTAAATAAAATTATAATAATGTAAAAGGAAGCAAAAAAAGTAAAACACTTGCAACCAACATATGTAAGGTTGCTGAAACTGGCAAAATGTAGAAGTAACTGCAAAAGGAAAGGCAGCAGAAAATAATAGAGTTTTTTTTCGAAAAAAAAGGAAAGCTTTACTATGATAGAAGCAGAATATTGAGAATCTATAAACCAACTTCACCTTGCATAAGTAAAATGGTACAAATGAATGAAGAATAACAATGATTAACCTAAGAAGGAAACAGTGACAAACCTCATGCTTGTTGTACTCCTTCAGAACTGGTACAAGTAACTCATCAGCCTTCTGATTAGTCCACCCAAACTTTTCCCAACACAACCTGCAGATGAATGTATTAGGGGAAAATGAATATATATATATATCATATTGATAAAGCTATTTCTTTAAAAATATATATATATATCTCATTGAGACAGGTCAGCTACATAGATCTTAGCCCTCCAATTTACTCTATGGAAGTCTATATCAGTATTATTATTCAATACTCAAATCACGAGTTATCTTAGTTATTTGTAACAAAATCAACCTAGTAATGAAAATAGTGATTATTGTCAGATTATACAACAATTTAAAAACTACAAGAAGAATGACCATCAACTTACTTGCGAAGTAAAGGCAAATCTGGCTTTCCCCAGATGAAAGGTTCAGTTGATTCATCAATTTGAGGTGATGTATATGCATTAATAACTGCATCACTAGGAAATGATGGAGAAATATGCCAATTCTTGCTCACATTTCTCTGGATGCCAAAGTAAAATGTTTGAGAAAATTGAAACAGAACCATACAACTTGAAGGGTAGAATATTCAAACTGACATGCTTATCCATAAAGATGTCTTTGACGGCCCCATTGCCAGAAGGTTTCTTCATTGCATCACCCTCAACACTCTCTTTCATTACATTTGCATCATTGTTTTCTTTTGAGGATTCCTTTTTTGACTTGTTACCAGTTCCAAGTTCATCAAATATATTTGGATCAGGAGACTCAACCCATTCCCTAAATTTATGGAGGCCATCTTTCTCAGGAAATGCATGCACAACTTCAATGGCATTGACAATGCCGATTCCACTGCACTAGAAAAAACTGGAGGATTTGAATATAACATCAACCAATAAGCTTGTTCAGTAAACTATATAAAAACACATTTTGACATTACAAGAGCAACTAGATATTAAGATGTGTGAATCTACCAAAAATCTAATGATTGTTAGATTTCAACAAAAAAGAATGAATCCTGTGTTTAACTGACTAAGAATTAAGTGCAAACTTGAGAATGTACATACATTGGTTCATGTGAGCATTTACAGGTTGAGATGAAAGAGAAATTTAAGAAACTATCCAATACATGACCATGATGTCATCTGATTTTTGATAGAAAAATTAACATTCTGAGTTTCTCAATCCTCTTCTTCCAATATCCAAGGGTTGGCAGAAATCAGTAAGTTCAATAAATGAAGTAAGTTTAAACTAATCATGGTTTCTCTCTATGTTTGATGCAATAGCCTATTTTAGTTGAATTTTCTGAAGCTAGGCAGTCCATCTATTACAGGTATTCGATTACTAGTTGTTCCTTGATTTAAGTTTTTTTTTTTTCACTTGAAAGATGATAATTTGACAGAAAACAAGCTAAATACAGGTTTTGACTAATCATGTTTATGCAATCAGTATATGAAGTAGATAGAATTTTAATTCTGATTTTAAATTTTAAAAGATTGTTTAGATATTTGAGAGTTTGTTAGAGTTTTTTTTTTTTTGTTGGTGCAATCAGCCTCTAGGGTTTTGATGTTTGACAATGTACCTAAGTCTGATCAATTTGATTAGGGTTGATCCAAATAGAACTTGATGTTTGGAAAAGAAAAGTCTAGTCAAGACTAGATGACTAGCAAAGGTAAGTCTTTAACTGGAGATCAAGCAAGAGAAATTCCTGGTGAGTGAAGTCATGTGGTGAAAACCCTAGGGGAGGTAACCCTAGGTCCTGGTGAGTAAAACCATGTGGTGAAAATCTTAAGGAAAGGTAACCTTAAATAACGAGAAGTCTTTTTGGAGTAAATCCAAGCAAGGATCGACCGGACCAGCGAATCCTTAATTCTGTTAACACTATTTTACTTTATTGTTTTATATTTATTGTGCTAACTCAGTATTGCAGGTAAGTCTTAGTAGATCAGATTGATCAGACACTAAGCAGGACCAAAGAAAGTCTAAACAGGTATGAAGGACTAGATGTTTGGCAGGTAAGTTGAGGTTAGTCACCGGAGGACAGTGACTAGGTGAGTCCAGTTAGACGGAACAGTAGACGTCAATCCAGCTTATGTCCATTTTCTAAATCTAAACTAAGACATTGACTAGATCCTAGTCTCGGTAAAACATGATATAATTAATATTGTTAATTAATTGTGCTAACTCTGTTTTGTAGCTTAGATACTTTTTATGTAACACTAAACATGTTTTTGCAGAGCAAAAACAAAGGTTAGCCTCGAGCCTCAGGTGCACAATGCTCAAGGCACCTCCTGTGTAATTGGAGGCGCCTCAGAGCACTTGGTCAAAGACTCTGCGCCTTCCTGCGCGGAGGCGCCTCCAAAGCGACTAGAGGTGCCTGGCGGAGGCGCTTTGGAAGGCGCTGGAGGTGCCTTCAGTCGGATAAAGAGCGAAAGCTGCGGAGCTTATCCTCAACGAAGATAAAGGGATAGCTTTTGCCTGTGAAGGCGCCTCAGAGGAGGCTGGAGGCACCTTCCACGGGCTATTTATGGCCTGTTCGAGCAGTAACTTCACATCAACATCGATATTCGAGCTCTGCTATTTTCTGCTGCTACAAACACGTCCAACTACTGTAGCACTACAGCTCCGAGAGTTCCGACCGCTGCCGGCAGACTGACACCCACTCGACTCATCGACTTCCACTCTATTTTGAGTTCGGTATATTTTATTTAATTGCTCCTGCACTTAAACTGTGTAACCTTTTGATCTAATAGTGATTTTCCTAACGAAAACACTCTCACGTGC
>JBAMIB010000031.1:4339989-4350915 GCA_037177415.1 Kaempferia rotunda
GGGATGGTAAATCAGCTCCAATTACGAACAAGAGGACTAGACTTCTGTTGCGACTAGGAGTTTGTTAATTTAGTTAATGTCATGTAATTTAATTCTTGAACGGTGACAAATGGTGTACTTTTATGTTGAGAATGTAATGACTGACTGACTTTATGTGACAATTACTATACCACTGAGACTGGTTGTTTCCAAACTTTTGGTTTGAAAGCGGTGCCAATGTCAATCCTCGGTCAATCACTGGTCGCGGGGCGTGACAATTAAAGTGTTCATGGAGTGGGAGTTGCATGAGGGTTATAGGCACACGTGTGAAACTAGCTCAGATGGTTTAAGTGTCTACAACATCGACGATATCCTAATGGCAACAAGGTGCTTGTGATGCCAAGGAGGTCGATAGTTTCCTATACAACATTGAGAGATTCTTTGAGTTCAAGGGCATACAAGACGGTAAGACCTCCTCGACAAGCTAGCCTTAATTCAGTCCTACTCAATCCGGATCACCTAAGCCAATATCTCTTTAGACAGATGGATTTTGGCATATGTCCAACCTGCTATGTGATACATCTCTAAGACTTCAAACTACTAGGAGTTCCCACTCTTTGATTTCTTGCCAAGTATTCAGTTTTTTTTTATTTGTCGAAACATCACTTGCTAGGAGTCTCCGCCATCACAAGGTTACAGCTGATCCTCCTTGACCTATCATCACTTCACCTTCTAGGAGCATCCGACTCCAGGACTTTTGTCTACTAGAAGGTGTTGGCCATCAAATAACCTAGCTAGAGGGAGGATTAATCATTGGTGCAATCAATCCCTGGTTAAGGTTGACCAAACTCGAGTTGATTCCAATTGGGATTTCGATGTTTGATTAATATGTTAATTGATCTAATAAGACATCAAGTCAAGATTGGCCGAACACTTGACAGTTGATTAATATGTTAATTGGTTAAGTGAAAAATCAAGTAAGTCAAGGTTGATCGGATACTTTATAGTTGAAAGTCCAACATGGAGTTGGAACTCGATGGAAAGTCCAAGTGGATCACGGTTAATCATACACTTGGTGATCGGAACTCTAATAGGTAGTTGACAAGAGAAAAGTCTAAATGAATTATAGTTGACCAGACACTAGGTTAACCATCTGTTGAGCAAAGAAAGTTCTAGTATGTTGAGGTTAACTGGATACCAAGCAAGATGAAAATTCAGCTTTGATAAGGTTGAAATAGGATTATTAGTCGATTAATAGGGTGTATCAATTGATTAATGGACGTAACCCCCGAAAACCTAAAAAAAATATATATAGTTGTTACAGTATTGCTATAGTAGTCGTGAACAATATTTTGGTACAGTAACAATCGATTGATGCCAATCATGAATCAAATAGAAACATGTTGATTTGATTGTGGGATTTGACTGTTCGTAATTAATCATCTCTAGGGTTTAACAATCGATTAATGGTGGTCAAACAAGTTAAGAAAGAGCTATTCTGCTAGTATAAATGGTCAGATTCGACACGATAGTTGACTGATGGGTAAGATTAGTTGACTCCTGAAGAAAATCAACCCCTATCTAAAGACTATAAAGAAGGGTTTTGAGTTGATTTTCGATGCCGATTCTTGAGAAGTTGGAGACGATGTGCAAATGTATTTCCTACCATCAACAAGCTATCTAAAGTAGCAAGCAAAATTCCAAAGCAAAGATTTGTGTAAAGTTGTTTCTTTCATTTGTATTTGTATATTTGCTTTGTTCTTGTGTTGTTTTATAAGAAATAGTTTGTCGAGGGCAGACGGTGTGGTCAGTCGAGGGCGCTCGGGATTTTAAATTATAATCTAATCTGGTCTAGGTCTCCTCCGTTGATATCCGACCATATAGAGGTATATAAGAGAGCGGGGATCTCAGCAGACATGAGTATTAGGGTCGAAGGATAAAAAGAGAAGAAAAAGGGGCGAAAGTCAAGACACAAGGAAGGTGATGCAAGAACGAAGAAGACGACGTAAGAATAAAGAAGAAACTTACAGTAGGAACATCTGCGAAACCATTGAAAATCGTCGGAGACATTGTTGCTGAAACTCGGAGATGAAGGTGAATAATACATTCATATTCTCCTCTTGTTAGCCCTAATAAACCCTAGACCCTCAAATCTCAATTGTCTGATCCAGAAGTCGAAAAGGTAAGCTAATCACCACAGTCGTTTGATTAAGCAACTGAATCAATGAAATCTCAATAGTCCCCTCAAAATTATAACCTCGACATGGTGGTACCATGTGTCAACTACATACAAGTCAACATTAATGATGGACACTATATGCTAATCATCATCCATATATGCCATCATGCTATCACCAACATTTATAGCACTTGACTCGTGGATTTTTTAGACACGTCATTGTGCAAAGGTAAGATTTCCTTGACACGTCAGCCCTAGGAACCAAATCGATTGATCAATCAATTTACACTACTGTCTAGTCAGTGAGACTTGAGCCTCATTCGATTAGACTCAAGGGGGAGGTTTGTAAAATGGAGAGTATTAGATGACCTCCACGTATGCCTGATACGAAGAGTATCAGAGGCCTCCATGTTGCCCAAGGAAGTCAGTATTCTTATTGAGATGGTGGTCAAAGTCCAGATGGGTCAACCTTGCTCCCGGTCAAGTTACCTAAGAAAAGAAGGTTGGCTAATTCGATCGAGATATCAAGATGACTGCATTTGACCCCATTGATCAAACAAACTGGCGCATCTCTAATTGACCTATCCGCCTACATCAGAGATAATAGACCAACACTAATGTTCAGAACTCCACCCAATCTAAGGGCTATGTTCCCCCTAACTTAGTGCTTTGTTCAATCAACTCCACTCCTTAAACCTTCTGGTCGGTCTACCCAATCCAGGGGTTCAACTCCCCTTCACTTTGTGCTCTACTCATTCGGCTTCACTCCTCGAATCTTCCGGTCGGTCCACCGACCTAGGGGCTCAGCTACCCCCTAATCCACATCGCGTTTATCCAGAAGCTCCCTCAGTGCCCACTTAGTTAGATTAGCTCCCTCGAGTTGTTGTTCCGTTTCTGTCAGCTTCACTGCCCCAACTAAATCCCTCTTAGTAAGCTGGGCTGCTAAAGTCCAATGGGTTCCCTGTTTCGTGGGGCAACACCATAAGTGGTGCAACATGTGAGTTGCTAGGGCACATGGGGTAGTATAATTATACTGATACAGGATACGAGCAATGTATCTATTGGATATGGCGGCAATATGGTGATCCGACATTTTTTTTACTTTGACATAATATCCAATTAATGAAGAGAGAATGTCACCTTAACTTTGAGATATAAGGGTAAATATATATCATTAAAATGATACACAGCAATACAATGACCACAAATCCTCCCTCATGTCATGTTTGATGAAGTATTAGATCTAAGTGGGTCTCCGAGATACACCATACATGCTCTCTCATGTGTACCAACTCTCTCACTATGTGTCATCATCAAATGCACTCCGATCGATTCCTTATCTTCCGCACAAATCACGAGAGATCAAGCATCGATCGGTTTCTGTCATCAGTGTCAAACATTCACCACTTGTAGGGGCCTCCATATCTCATGCAACCCAATATCCTCACTGACTATCTTCGATCCGTCATCTTCTAAAAGTTCAACTCATCCGTTAATATAATTAATGATGTGCACATTTATACAATAAAAATCATAAAATGATTATATTATATATTAAGAATAAATACACCAAAGAAGAACTAATATAAAATTAACATTTTGCCAAACAATGGAAGCAATCATTGATGTACATCTAAAATTAATAATTTGCTAATGGCATTTCAAAACAATCATTGGTGTACATCTATTTAAGTTGATCAAAATTTTAGATTATAAGAGATATAACATATATATATATATTTTTTGGTATAAAATAATTATTTAATGAACATCCATCAATTTTATGGGGTCTTTGATAATCTTAATAAGGAAAGATGTATTTGATTAAATTATCCTCTTTTCAAATCGACCACTTTTAGAGCTTTTGCACAGTAATCTAAAAAGTGGGAAGCTCACTAATGAACATTCATCAAATTTGTAGGCTTATAAATGAATTAGGTTAAAAATCAAAAGATCGTTTTTTTAATGATCAAGATGACATTCATCTTTCAAGTTTTTTTAATCAAAAGGACGGCCAACTTTATCATCCTACTTAATAAAATTACACAACTATTTAATACAGTGTTCAATCGATTTTGATTTTTTACCTATCAATTTAAAATTTAAAAACACAATATAGGTATCATTTATTTATATTGTAACCGTCAGGATTTTATAATTATTAAAATATCAACTTGTTTAACATATTTGTATTATAATAATTATGAAATTATAATTATTTCATAATTATTATAAAATAAACTTGTCATGTCCACTGTATCGATTGTTTCAAAATTTAATATGTGTAATTTGTGAGGATAACTATATCATTTTAGATTTGATGGTGTGGGATGATTTTTTTTTATAAAAAAAATAGAAATAATGAAAGAGAGACGCGAAAGACACTTTTTGATTCTTACGCAATGAATTAAATTAAGTGGGTATATTTTGAAGGAAATTCACTCTAATTTTCCACTCTCTAACCAACACTAATCTAATCTCGGGCTTAATCAACGACTAATCCACCCTAATACAAAAAGGAAAGCGATCTTATCCACTAAGGATGTGGGCTCCACCCTGAAGCCAGCTGTCGCCGAGGAGAAGGCTTTGGCATTCCAACCCAAAGCCACAATGTAAATTTATTTAATTGGAAATAAATAATTAATTAGTCTTTTTTTCACTATTTTTTTATTTGTTAAGTTTATCTATAAATAAATAAATAAAATAAAATATGAATTCCCTGGCCTTATCCAGTCACCGGGAAGTGGCACACGCTTCCTGTCCTTTTGCTCCATTGCTCATTCACGGCGCTACGATCCGCTGCCGTCCCCGGACACGGCACGGCTTCTCGAGAGAGACATCTACGAACTTCTTCTCTCTCGCGTCGCCACGTGGGTTATAAGGAGTTGCTACGCCTCCTTCGGTTGACGTGGTGCGTTTGGCGCACTGCGTCGACCGGCAGCTATGGGTCGCAGGCGCCTCCGCCAACGCCCAATGAGAGTCCCGGGAGCGACACGTGTCCGTGGCAACAGATCGTGGAGTGGGTCCCGGCTGGGCCTATGTTTGTTCTTATCCTCTCGCTGGCGCGGATTTTTCCAAGTTGGAAAAGTTTCGGTGCGTGGGGTTTCATACTTATCCCTATGCCGTCGACGACCTATATGGCTCGACCGGCTTCGGACGGCGGATCAGCGTCCCGCAGAGAGAACAGGGTGCGGAGATTACACAGGATAAGGTGCAGCGTGGGAGGGCCGAATGGTCATTTAAGCGATGCACTCAGCTCACCAGCTAGAGAATAGAGATAGCGAGATCAATTAAAACGAGGAGTTAATGGAAGAGGAGATGTTTCGTATCCGCACTGTATCCGAGCGAAACTGAAGCAGCGACGGCAGATAGATCGATCGATCGTCCGAGGAGGTTTTAATTAACGAGTCGAGTTCTTCCTTCTCCACATCTCAATCGATCCAACGCCTTAGAGTTGGAGCTTGTATGTGTCGAGGATTTCAATCCGGGTAATGCCTTCTTTCCGTTGGTCGATCGGAAGCCATAGGATAATGAGAGTTTGATTTCGTCCATTGAATCGCTTTTGTTTTATTTTTGAACAAAAAAGAGGGAGAATTTCTTTCTTTCTTTGTTTCTTTCACCATTGTCATCCGCCTAGTTCGATTCCTTGCTGAAATTCCCAAAATTTTATCCATTCCTTAACTTTTTTGCTTTGTTTTGATCCCTTGCCTTCTTTTGTGATATTCGGTGTCGTTTGTTTGGGTTGTGTGGGCGAGCTGTAAAGCTTATGGAGAAATCAGTGAGGAAAGGATAACCTTATTTGGTTCTCTTAGATCTCAATTTCCTTTACGATAAACTAAGGAAAGAGAAAAGAAAAAAAATCATCTCCAAGCTCTTGTTACTTGAGGACTTAAGGATTATTGAGGGATTTTCTATTTTTGTTTATAAAAAAGCAATCTTGGTGTTCCCTTTTCGTGATAATGGTGTCCAAGTCTTACTCCAATCTGCTGGAGCTGGCTTCCGGCGAGTCGCCTTCCCTTGGACGGATCAGCCGCGGCATCCCGCGGGTGGTGACGGCTCCCGGCATAGTTCCGGACCTCGATGATTCCGACGATGACGCCTCTAATGCGTCGTCCGAGCGGTCGTCCCTTTCACCTAGGGACCGAACGATCATAGTTGCCAATCAGCTTCCTATCCGTGTCCAACGACACCCGGAGGGTCGCACTTGGACCTTCTCTTTGGATCAAGACTCTCTTCTCCTCCAGCTCAAGGATAGCATAGGTGAGCATGCCGATATGGAACTTATATATGTAGGCTGCCTCCGTGAGGAAATTCCAGTAGCGGAGCAAGATGAGGTTTCCCAGACACTTCTAGAGTCCTTCCGATGTGTACCTGTGTTCCTTCCTGCAGAACTCCGCTCACGGTTCTACCATGGCTTCTGTAAGCAGCAGCTGTGGCCTCTCTTCCATTACATGCTACCTCTGTCCCCTGATCTCGGTGGCCGATTCGACCGGAACTTATGGCAAGCTTATGTATCAGTTAACAAGATCTTTGCCGACATGATCCTTGAGGTGATCAATCCAGATGATGACTTTGTCTGGGTTCATGATTACCACCTCATGGTCCTTCCCACTTTCCTCAGGAAGCGCTTCAATCGAGTCAAGCTTGGTTTTTTCTTGCACAGCCCTTTTCCCTCGTCTGAGATCTACAAAACATTGCCAGTAAGGGAGGAGCTTCTTCGTGCACTACTGAATTCTGACCTAATTGGTTTCCACACATTCGACTATGCTCGCCATTTTTTGTCCTGTTGCAGTCGAATGCTTGGTCTTAGTTATGAATCCAAGAGAGGGTATATTGGGCTAGAATATTATGGTCGCACGGTCAGCATAAAGATACTGCCTGTTGGGATCCATATGGGCCAGCTGGGTTCGGTTTTAAGCCGTTCAGAGACAGAGGCTAAGGTCGCAGAGCTCATTAAGCAGTTCTGTGATAGAGATCGAGTAATGCTGCTTGGAGTTGATGACATGGATATATTCAAGGGGATCAGCTTAAAACTTTTGGCTTTTGAGCAGCTCCTCATGCAACATCCAGAATGGCGAAGAAGGGTTGTTTTAGTACAGATTGCAAATCCAGCCAGGGGACGAGGGAAGGATGTGAAAGAAGTACAGGCCGAGAGCTATGCAATGGTGAAACGGATTAATGAAGCTTTTGGACTACCTGACTATAAGCCTGTAATACTAATTGATAAACCACTCCAGTTTTATGAGAGGATGGCCTACTATGTGGTGGCGGAGTGTTGTTTGGTGACTGCAGTTAGGGATGGAATGAATCTCATCCCTTATGAGTACATTATAGCCCGGCATGGGAATGATAATTTGGATAGGGTTCTAGGTTTGAGCCACTCCACCCCGAAGAAGAGCATGCTTGTTGTATCTGAATTCATTGGCTGTTCTCCTTCCCTTAGTGGGGCAATTAGGGTGAATCCATGGAATATTGACGCTGTGGCTGATGCAATGGACTCTGCACTTGAAATGGCTGAAGCAGAGAAACATCTAAGACATGAGAAGCACTATAAATATGTGAGTTCACATGATGTTGGCTATTGGGCGAAGAGTTTTTTGCAGGATTTGGAGAGAACTTGCAAAGAGCATAGTAGGAGGAGGTCTTGGGGAATAGGGTTTGGTTTGAAGTTCAGAGTTGTGGCTCTTGACCTCAACTTCAGAAAGCTCTCTATGGAGCATATTGTTTCTGCGTACAGGAGAACCAATACTCGAGCCATCATTTTTGATTATGATGGCACTTTGATGCCACAGACATCCATTGATAAGGGCCCAAGTGCCAAGTCTATTGAAATTTTGAACAGCTTGTGCCGTGATAAAAACAACTTGGTGTTTCTAGTGAGCGCAAGAAGCAGAAGCACCTTGAGTGATTGGTTTTCTCCTTGTGAGAATCTGGGAATTGCAGCTGAGCATGGATACTTCTTCAGGTAATTCATCAAAAACCTTTGTTTAACTTCCTGATCAATTTATTCGATTAAGTAAACTATCTGTCTCTTCTCAGGCTGAGGAGAGATGCAGAATGGGAGACTTGTGTGGCAGTTGCAGATCGCAGCTGGAAGCAAATTGCTGAACCTGTGATGAAGCTATACACTGAAACAACAGATGGTTCAACTATCGATAACAAGGAAACTGCACTTGTTTGGTGTTACGAGGATGCTGATCCAGATTTCGGATCTTGCCAGGCTAAGGAACTTCTAGATCACCTTGAGAGTGTGCTCGCCAATGAACCGGTATCTGTGAAAAGTGGGTCAAACAACGTTGAAGTTAAACCACAGGTGATCAATATGTTGATTTTGGTCGGGCAAAACTAACACCATAAGATGCTCACCGTTTAATCCTTTCATTCCTGTAGGGTGTAAGTAAGGGCCTAGTGGCACAACGACTACTCTCGACCATGAAAGAGAGAGATTTGTTGCCAGACTTCATCCTCTGCATAGGTGATGACCACTCCGATGAGGACATGTTTGAAGTGATCACAAGTGCTGTGTCTAGCTCCTCGCTCTCTCCTACAGCTGAAGTATTTGCATGCACAGTTTGCCGGAAACCCAGTAAAGCCAAGTATTACCTTGATGACACGGCTGAGATCGTTCGGCTGATGGAGGGACTGGCTTCCGTCTCAGAACAAATGCTAGGGGGTTCGGTTCAAGTGT
Organism: Kaempferia rotunda; assembly: GCA_037177415.1. NCBI lineage: Eukaryota > Viridiplantae > Streptophyta > Magnoliopsida > Zingiberales > Zingiberaceae > Kaempferia > Kaempferia rotunda. The sequence goes on from JBAMIB010000031.1 coordinate 4,348,836, forward strand.
AATGCAGCTCTTTTCCTCTGTCAAAAATATAGCTAGTGGTTTTCTTTCTACACAGGCCTTTTTTGTTGTAACCTTGTTAGCATAGTGTAACCATAGCCCCCTTGTTGCTTCCTTGACTAGGCTATGTATATTTAAGTTCTTTTCATGAGTGTGTTTGATTCAGATCACAATAGCATTTACATGTAGCTCACTCTGCTATTGCCAGATCTTGCTAACCAATTTCTACTTTAGTGTCTGCGTCTTCTCTGATTCTGCTAGGCTTCTAATACCTGTTAACAACTTTTTGATTGTATTTTGAAGTTATGAAAGGGAGGAACTGAGTTTATTGACACTTTATTCACTCAAGTGCGAAGGCATAGAAAGTCAAGTATGTATGAGTTGAGTAATGATGCAATGGCATTTGTTTTGTTAGGTTTTTTAATTGGTATTAGTTATTCGGTCTAGTTTTCAGGTAAATCAAAATGTACACGTAAATACGTAATTGATGGTTTACTAGTTTAGGTTAAAAATTTAGTTAATTTATTAAAGTTGGGATTCGATACTTAGCAATGCAATGATATTTTAGGTTAAAAATTTATTTGTTAATTTATTGAAGTTGGGATGCCATCCTTAGCAATGCAATGATATTTGTGAAGCACATGTTAGTTGCTACTTCACCCAAAGTTATTCAAATTTGGTCTGCTACATACAAGTTATTCATTTATCAAAATAACTTGATTCAAATATTTCATGTTGTTTTAAAATGTGCGAAGACATTTTAATCTTTGACAATGACTTTGTTTAGGCACTTTAAAGTTCTCTATGAGTCTTTTCTTATAGAAGCTTTTATTTCAATAATTGCTTAGTTAATAGGAAGGAAAATTAGGTAGAGAGAAGTGGGGAAGGTGAACAAGGAGAGCAGATCCTCTGGACCAGGGATCCCTGGTCCAGAAATTCCTAACCATCTGATTGACATTTAATGGTCAGGATGATTTAACTGTGAAGGGATAAGAGAGAGATGAGCAAATCATCTTGACCATTGGATGCCGATCGGATGGTCAAGTATTTCTGGACCAGGAATAGACCAGAGATTCCTGGTCCAGAGGATCTGCCCTCGGTGAACAAGAAAGTGTAGAGGTTAATTTATTTTTGGCATTCAGTATCCAGACTTGCATAGATCGATTATTGCTAGTGATGAGCGGTTCACTCGTTGCGGTACAGAGTAAGGTGGAGTTTAACTTGAAAAATAATTAATCTAGTTAGTTTTATTGTCTATTTCTGAGGGTGGGCCTCATGAAAGTATACGATTAATCCTGAATGGATCAGCCTGACCTCATAAAAGTTTTCTAGCTACTAACCATCAGGTAGATCGAGAGGTACTCATAGAGTTCATCCAGATGGTCAATGTTCTGAATTGGCAAAGACTTTCCTAGCATATAAAAGTTTCCTAGTATAAAATAATAATAATAATAATAATAATAATAATAGATTTAAAGACTTTCCTAGCATACAGATGATTTACATATTTTAGGGATAACAAAATAATTATTAAATTATATTATTAAAAAAAATCACCTCAGGTATCCCTTATAATTTGTCCTAGGTCATGTGAAGTGAAGTAAATCACAAGATTAATTTATAGATGACTGCCAAGTGACTAAAGGTGGAAGGAGTAAGCGTAATAGCTAATAAAATAATTGTTAAAGAATCTTATAATAATGCAATTTATTACTTCAAAGTTTCTATTTGATAAATGAAAGGCTCATAGGTGGCAAAGAGGACTACTAGATCACACATGGAATAAAAGTGAGGATGTCGAGAATAAGGTTGTTGTGTGAAGTGTGTTGAGATTGATATAATTGTGCATTTTTTAAAATCCAGGTATAGGTATTTTTAAGTACTTAGAGTTAGTTTTGATGTTGATCAACCGGGTTAAGTTAGACCTTGTGCGTTTGATATCTTGTGTATGAATGTGTAAGAACTTAAGAACACAAGAAGTCGAGTAAAAAAGTATCAAATAGTCACTTATAATTACATATCAAAGATCAAATCATCTAGATTTCAAGTATTCAAACTCTAATTGTAATGGTTACCTCTATTG
>JBAMIB010000031.1:4396483-4408741 GCA_037177415.1 Kaempferia rotunda
TGATCCAATATTTCCATCTTCGACTCAATGTGAATCTGATATGATTTTATTACTTGAGATCGGTCGACTGAACCTTATGTTCGGTCGATCGAACCCTTGGTCAAATGAAGATCTCTGAGTTCTATATGTGTGACTGCTATAGAGTTTGATTCTGAGTTCTGAGTCAAAAGTTATGATTTGATGTTTAAGGGGTCATAATCCTACAAAATAGAGTTAGATAATAATATGCATGCATTAATATGACAGTTATGACTGTTTGATCTCAACTTAGAAATTTTTGTTGGTTTCTTTAGTTAGACCAATACCTAAAGTTTTATCCCAAATGGAACACGATCTCATTGCACTTCACTCTAGGAGCTTATCTTAACTTACCCACTAAATATCTAGTCCTACAAACATGTTTAGACTTTCTCTGGTCCTATTTAGTATCTGATCAATTGATCGACTAAGACTTTCCTGCAATATTGAGTTAGCATAATAGATATAAAATAGTAATATAAAGCAGTATTAGCAATATTCAAGATTAGGACTTCCGATGGTCGATGGAAACCTGCTTGAAGTATACTTCTCCAAGATTTCTCATTTGCCTAACTTCTAGTTAGGACTTTCATTTACCTAACCCTCAGTTAAGATTAGTCAATCGGTAGACTTTTCATCACTACCTAACCTCCAGTTGGAATTTTCTACTCGGTAGACTTTTCATCACCACCTAACCTCCAGTTAGGACTAGTCATTTGGTTGACTTCTCACTACTACTAAATCTCCAGTCACCTTGACCACTTGGATTTGATAGTCACTCGGTAGACTACTCACCACTGCCAAGTCTCCAGCCACTTTGACCACTTGGAATTCATTAAATATATTGTCAAACAAATATCAACACCCTAGAAGTTGATTGCACCAATAATCATAATTGCTATAGCTGTATAATAGTTATTGGATTATAGCTATGATGATGTAGTAACTGATGATCCCGGTGAGGCTGGCTAGGGTGGGTGGGGATTAACACTTTCTTTTACTATCGTTCTTAGCAAAGACGGACATATGTTAAATAAACAAATAAATCCATAAAATAAAGAAGAGACACAGAACTTTTACTTTGTTACGACCGGGGAGGTTGTTAATCCAAGACAAATAAGAACTCACTAAAAGTTCTCTTTCGGTGAAATCAGAGTAGTCTCTTACATATGCTGACAACACAAAATTACAAAGCAGAATAAAATAAATGAAAGCATAGAGTTGTAAATGAGTGTTGTGTTCAAACTACAAGCACAAGGCCACTATTTATAGCCTATTGGTCAAATATATCCGTTAGCTGACATGGCAACTCCGGACGCCTAGACCATATCCAGTCAAATATATCCGTTAGCTGACATGACAACTCCGGGCGCCTAGACCAAATCCGGGCGCTTAGATTCGGTTGTCTCGATCCACTCTACAATGACTTACTGATAAGGACTTGTCCTTATAAGTAGCTGGGCACCTTGACCCCGTCCGGACGCCTAGAGTCTTGCTGACATGGCTCCAAGTCTAATACTCACTGCAACAATTGCTTGTCGTGGCCCGTACTACTCCAAGCGTTGTACTTGGTCCAAGCATCTGGACAAGTCAACTTTGTATTGACTTGTCCGATTGCAGCTCCGGTCACTTGGCTGATTCTCCGGCCATCTAGAGTGGAGCTCATCCGAATCCAACTCCAGCCTTGTCCTCAAGCAGACTTTCTTCTCTGCTCTCGTTCTTTAGAAGTGTCGCGCGCATCATTCTCGTCTGTCGTTGTACTCTTCCGCAGCTCCTCGTTCCTCGGATGCACTAAGCCGATCGACTCACTTTCCGTGTTATCCTTCTCGCTCGTTGCGTCTTTCGCTCGACTTTCTATGTTCCCAAATCTTTACATACTTAGACATAATATATTAAATAATGTCGAATCTAATTAACTTGATTTAATTAATCACATTAAAATTAATCTGGAATATTTACAATAACTACCTACTTAACTATTATAATAATATTAAAAGTAAAGGTAGTATTGTGGTATTGAGAACTTTTTTTACTAAGAAGGCATGAATGGAGTGCTATTATAATAATAAATGAAAGTGGGAGGTCATTCTCACTATTCCAATTAAAGAAGCGGGCATGGTAATAATATTTTTAATTTTTTCAGATATTAATGAATACAATATTTTTAAAATTATTTAATTATAAATATTTTAAAAATAAATTACTTGATGTACCTATTTAGTATTTAGACATCGGTTTATAACGTAACCCACTGGATCAATTGGGTTGGACACTGCATCTGTATTTCCACTACTTTTAAGTGGTCCCTCACGTGGAAGTCACCGGCGGTCACCGGCACCTGTCTCATCTCTATCTAAATATCGCCCTCAATCGCCGTCTATAAATCCACGTGAAAAGCGAAGCGATCATACAGCGACCTTGCCCTTTCGTAGCCCATCATCTCTCTCTCTCTCTCTCTCTCTGCAGCCGAAGGCACCAAATTGATCCCCTTCCTCTCTTCTCCCCAGTGTTACGCCACCAAACGGGCAGGGGTAACGGAGAAAGGAACGGAACAGCGGAAGGAGCAGGGCTGCTGCATGTCAGATCGTGGCCTCGGCGGTGAGGGTTATTACGGCGGATTCGGTGAGGTTGCAAATCCCCTGCAATGGCCACAACTGAGGAAAAAGCGGCGCCTTGCTGCTCCCCGCGCCTCCTCCCTATCGAACCCGGCGCTGCGGCCGCTGCCTCCAAGGGGGTCTGGATCGCGGAGGATGGAGCCAAGAGATCAGCTACAGTAGCAGTTGGCGCCACGACGGCCATGACATCGCTCATCGACCCTGTCGAGGAAATTCAGGATCCGTCTGCTGCTAAGGCATCTGCTAAGGGTATTGATTCTCCATCCATTTGTTTTATACTGTTATAGTATTGTTTATATGTGTGATCTTTGTATCGTTTGGTATTATGGGATCTTATCTTGTTGGGGTTATCAATACTATCGATTTTTTGCATGTTACTCATCGGAATTTGGGAATTATGGAGTACAGATGATAAAGACTTTAATGTGGGTAAGATAGAAAAAAAGACTTGTACAGAAAAGTTTAAAATTATATCTTTACTGGGTTTGATTAAGGTATACTGTTTACCAAGGCATTGTAAATTCACAATGAAGGTGAAAAAAAATATGGTATTATGGAATTCACAATGCTAGTAATCATGCGTTAACCATAATAACAACGTAATGCCTGAAGAAAATTTATTTTATTGCAAATGGTATCGTGGAACGTGTTACTTAAAAGTAATGTTTTCTCAAAGTATTTTAAGGATGCTTTTATAGGTATTTTGGTGAAACAATCATTACACATTCCCATTGATATAGATTTTGCAGAGGACCTTAGTGATTGCCTGACACCTATTTTATTTCCCTGCTACTGGTATTGCAATTGTGAAATTCACCTGTATTTTTGCTAGAAATGATTCGGCTTTCCAGCTAAGCATATTGATGTTAGAACAAGCTGAGCAATGATCTAACAAGAAAATTTACCAGAGCATTTAAATGATTATATGAAATTGATCAGTTCATATTTTTTGACACATTGGTGACTCAAACCAATTGATTGTTGATTTGCCCAGTTCCACAGTATTAATCGAATCTCAGCAATAATTTGTTCCGAAGGGGAGATACACTACGCCATGATAAGAACTTTACAATAAGCTTATTGAATTCCATATTGCAATCATGCTTCAAACCTACTTCAAAGTCAAGTGGCTTTATCTGACAAACCTTGTGATGCTTCAATGAGTTATAATTTAGTTCAAGTGTACAAATTCCGACACTTGTTTTTGTGAGATCCATGCTCTTGAACTGAAGCAGCATATGTCCTTGTCGTACAAATCACTAAATCAGTGTGTTTCTTGTCTGTCTCAAGCCCACAATCAGGTGTGGGCTACAAATAGGAACACGGATGTAAGTGTCCTTGTCGTGCTAGAAACCAGGAAGTCACCCAGAGATAAGTCTGGGAGGTCCAAACTTTGTCAAATTTGAGCAGATATGTTGAGGAAGAGGTTTGGAAAATAAATGGATAACCAGATCCATTTGGTGGAGTTATGCAGTCACATAATAGAGAAGGCAGGAAGGAGGAAGAAATAGGAAGGTATAAGCAGCATAAATATGAGCTTTACACTTGCCGTGGATAACAGAAACACCACTAGTTGCCTCTTGCTGGATATGAGGACCTCACACTAGTGTTGGAGAAGAAGAGGAGAACCCCAACAAAAATAGTGATCCATACTCATAATGAAGAAGAATCCTATTTACAAGGTTCCATTTTACTACCGAAATGATATCCTTTTTCTTTGCACAATCTCCTAGATAAATTCAATATGGAGCCACTAATCCCTTTTTTCGTATATAAAAAAAAATCTTCAACTCATTTGGGCCTACATACAAATATGGAATATTTAAGAACCAAAACAAAAGGTTAGAAAGAATTACAAGTTTAAAATCCACAATTCGGTTCATTTTAGTTTTGCAGCTCAGTGGTCTAATTCCATAGTGAATCCCCATCAAATTTCACTAATCATGATATGCTAGGGATTTTCTTTGTCCTTTGTTATATCAATTTCATTTTGCCTGGACTGTTGGTAAAGGAGACCGTATTAACTTCATTGGTATATTGCTTTGATTGATTCTGATTTCTGATGTCTGATATTTCACACAAGGGACACCCATGATGATGAGGTCTCAGTCAAGCCACCCCCTTGATCCATTATCTGCTGCTGAAATCTCTGTTGCAGTAGCAACTGTTAGGGCTGCCGGTGCAACTCCTGAGGTTTGATACTGTACCCTGTTGGTGCTTATTAGACTTTTGCTGTAACTTTTTCCCTTTATTTGATAAAATTTAATTCTTTGATGCTACTTAACATTATGTCATTGCAGGTCAGGGATGGTATGAGGTTTGTTGAAGTCGTTCTGTTAGAGCCTGAGAAAAGTATTGTGGCATTAGCTGATGCCTACTTTTTCCCCCCTTTCCAACCATCCCTACTTCCTAGAACAAAAGGTGCTCCTGTCATCCCAAGCAAACTTCCTCCTAAGAGGGCTCGGCTTATTGTCTATAACAAAAAGTCAAATGAAACCAGCGTCTGGGTTGTTGAACTATCTGAAGTACATGCTGCTACTCGTGGTGGCCATCATAGAGGAAGAGTCATCTCGTCTGAAGTTGTTCCTGATGTACAACCTCCCATGGTATGTGCTTATGGAGAAGTTATAGAAATAAATAAGTGGAAGGCCTCGGTTTTGCACTGAACAAAATCTTTGTTCCACTTGAGTATCCACATTCGATTGTTTTCCAAATTTGCCTCAAATTATTATTATTTTTTCCTTTTGAGAAAGAGAAGTGGTATCAACCATCGCATTATTGCAAACTTCTTGGTGCTTGCATTTACTCAAGTTATTAGCTCAGTTCCTTCAGTAGTTTGTGTAAGTAGTTTTTTTTTTTTTAAAACCTGCTAAAGCATCCGTAAGAGCTTCTATGTTTGATTTATGTAAACAAAAGTTGGTTGTGATGCCTCTTTTGTGCTTAAATGCGTCATATTAAGCTAATTAATTCTGTAGTTTTTCACATTTCTCAACCTCTATGATATTTGTTTGGTAAGCCCTATTTGCATTTCTAGTCTTCTTAGATCTTCCACGTACACTAGTATTGTCAAGGAGTTTATTCCTCATCATTGGTAATGACTTGTGAGCATAATATATTTTAGTCATTGCTCTTACTTCTCAACTACAGGATGCTATAGAATATGCGGAGTGTGAAGCTGTTGTTAAGAGCTATCCTCCATTCATTGAGGCTATGAGAAAGAGAGGAGTAGATGACATGGATCTTGTAATGGTTGATGCATGGTAAGTTGTATTAATCGAACTTTTTAGCATTTTGTGGCATGCTAATATAACTGTTCTTTTATACCTAAGGAGTTCTTTATATGACATTCACATTCTCCAGGTGTGTTGGTTATCATAGTGATGCTGATGCTCCTAGCCGCAGACTTGCAAAACCACTAATTTTTTGCCGAACTGAGAGTGATTGCCCCATGGAGAATGGTTATGCACGTCCTGTTGAAGGCATTTATATTCTTGTTGACATACAAAACAATGTGATAATTGAGTTTGAAGATAGAAAACTGGTCCCTCTGCCTCCAGCAGATCCATTGAGAAACTATACAGCTGGAGAAACTCGTGGTGGTGTTGACAGAAGTGATGTGAAACCACTACAAATTATTCAGCCCGAAGGCCCAAGCTTCCGCATAAATGGTTATTTTGTGGAATGGCAAAAGGTATTTTTAGCCCTTTCATAACTTCTTTAGCTTTGTTACAATGTTACCCCTTGATGCTTCTTTCCTTATGAAATCTATCAAATGCAAAAATTCTTAAATTTCTTCCCAATAGTGGAGCTTCCGGATTGGTTTCACCCCAAGGGAGGGCTTAGTAATACACTCTTTAGCATACATTGATGGCAGTCGTGGTAGGAGACCTGTCGCACATAGATTGAGCTTTGTTGAGATGGTAGTTCCATATGGAGATCCGAATGAGCCACATTACCGCAAGAATGCATTTGATGCTGGTGAAGATGGTCTTGGGAAAAATGCTCACTCTCTTAAAAGGGTATGATTTTCTATTATGAAATGTTTGGTTTTGCATTATTAGTTATCATGTTTTCTTTGTTTTCCTTATCTATTGATTGTCTGACAACTGTTGATGATCTAGGGTTGTGACTGTCTGGGTTATATCAAATATTTTGATGCTCATTTTACTAACTATACTGGCGGTGTGGAGACCATCGAAAACTGTGTCTGTTTGCATGAGGAGGACCATGGAATCTTATGGAAACATCAAGATTGGCGAACAGGTTTAGCAGAAGTTAGGCGATCAAGGAGGTTAACTATTTCTTTCATATGTACTGTTGCTAACTATGAATATGGCTTTTTCTGGCACTTCTATCAGGTAAGTTCTGTGAGGAAATATTTTGCATATGTGATTTTGTTTATTCTATATTTTAGCACATTTTTGTTTCTTTGTCCAGACTAAGTATTTCCACTGGAAGTTTGTTGAAGGTCTACTCAAATCATGATGCCTATCAACCTCTTCTGTTAAAATTAAAATTGTTCGTCAATATAGCCATAGATAGCTTTGTAGGCTTGAAATGGATATACCTTGTTGATCATCACTAGTATGTTCAACAGTGGTTATTATTCATTACTTCTATGCCTCGTTGATAATTTTCTTCTCCATCTAGAATCAGGATGAAAACATTGTATATACATATGAAAGCATTATATAAATGTTCATTTACTCAAGACATGATAGAAAGCTAAGGGTTTTTTCGCCAACAAAATAAACAAGATTTAGGCTATTCCTACAGAGATAGCCAGAGAGATGCTTGATTCAAGGTCTTGCAGTACTAAATGACATCTGGGATTCTATTTTAACAGTGCATTCCAATGCATGTTGAATGAAATTGTGATTTGCTTTGCACGGTAGTTTGTGGTGGAATCATGCAATAACAGGTTTTAGACACAGTTTAGGATGTATCATACTTGAAAAATGAACTGAAATTTGGTGCAGGATAGCAATGTCGTTCTGCACTTACAAAGATGCAGTGCAGCAGGAGGTAGGGCTGCACTGGTCTATTAAAAGAGGCAGACAGATTTGTATGACAATAAAAATTAGGTTTTTGGGATTCTAGGGGTTTTCATTTGTTAATTTAGGCGGGTTTTTTTTGTCTCATGTGTATAATTTTATGGTAATTTTGGTTGTAAACCTTAGCCAAACACTGTGACTTGAATGCAGGATGGTAAAATTGAAGCTGAAGTAAAATTGACTGGAATATTAAGCTTGGGTGCTTTGCAACCTGGTCAGTTTAGAAAATATGGTACAACTATTGCCCCAGGGTTGTATGCACCAGTTCATCAACATTTCTTTGTCGCTCGTATGGACATGGCTGTTGATTGTAAACCTACTGAAGCATTTAATCAGGTGCGTTTTTTTTTTAAAAAAAAAAAATTGAATTTTCATCTGCATTGCCTAGAATATATGAGGTTAGATCCCATGTTTGATGGGCTTCTTGGCACATATTATAGCCGAATCATATCCAAGGAAATACTACATTATTCGATGAACTGGTGTTGTCCGTGTACATCCTACATATGACATGTCTTTTTCATTTTTTCCCAAGGGAAAACGTATTTGTTAATAATTAACATGACTTCTATCTTCTTTTCCTTTAGGTGATTGAGGTGAACGTTAAAGTTGAAGAGCCAGGTCAAAATAACGTTCATAACAATGCTTTTTATGCTGAAGAAAAGCTTCTCAAATCAGAATTGGAGGCTATGCGGGATTGTGATCCTTTTTCTGCACGCCACTGGATTGTAAGTGCCATATTGGTTTCTCTCGAGTATCTCATTTTATTCTGGTGTTTTTTTACCCAGCATTCTTTTACATGTTTATATCATCCTGTATTATGTATTGTATCATCTTATTTGGATGTGAGGCAACATTATATCTGTAAGCTTTGTTGCTTGATGAGATTGGGTCGCTCTGGGGATATGGTTTATTTGGTAACTACATGGTCGATATTGCTACAATGGACAAGGGGTTGAATCTCAGCAAAGCCGAGAAAAATACTCTCCCTCACAGTGGCCAACTACAGCTTCCTGATTTACCTCCTCACTGTTGTGGGGCTGGCCGTGTGGGGCCATTGGGGTGGCTGATTCTACCTTTTGAGATTGAGTTGTTGGATAAACTTATTTTAGTTGTCCTTTCCTAGTCTCCTTTTTGATAATCTCCTGATTCACTTTTTTCATACTAGTATTTTGGTTGAGATTAAGGTGTCAAATTGAACTGTTATTTGGTGATTTCTGATTGCTACCTTTTCTATTCTTGTGTATGTGTGGTTTTTTATCTCCTATGTTATATTTTTCTTGTCTTTTGATCATCCTATCACGTTTTTATTTTAATATAAACCATTTTCACTGACAACCTATAATGATTTTCAGGTAAGGAACACACGAACTGTAAATCGAACAGGCCAACCTACAGGCTATAAGCTTGTGCCTGGGCTGAATTGCCTCCCATTAGCTGGTCCAGAAGCAAAATTTTTGAGAAGAGCAGGCTTCTTAAAACACAATCTATGGGTCACACCTTATAATCGTGATGAAATGTTTCCTGGAGGAGAGTTTCCCAATCAAAATCCACGCTTAAATGAGGGGTTGGCAACATGGGTTAAAAAGAATAGGTCCCTTGAGGAAACCAACATTGTCTTATGGTTAGTTTCTTGCATACATCATTAAATTTCATACTTATCTAGTGCCTTTACTTATCTCGTGTCATTAATTGGTTGGTTCCTGTAAACTTTTGAAGCTCATGTTTCTTAGTCATTTCGACTGGGTTTCAACTATCTTTGAGTTTTTATTCCTTCATGATGCTCATTATCGGCTATTTCTTATTGGTGGTCTTGATTGCAGGTATGTGTTTGGCATCACCCACATACCCAGGTTGGAAGATTGGCCGGTTATGCCTGTGGAAAGGATCGGATTTATGCTGATGGTAATTTTTGCCCATTTTCATCTCCTTAGTTTCCTCGTCTGTTTTGTTGAGCTCTATATGCTTGCTGCTTGTGTCTGCATAATCATTGTCATATAAGAGTAGTTGGGAGCCTTGCTGGAGCTGTAGGAAAAATTTTAAGTTCTTAACCATCGAAACCGTGACAATCTTATTTGAAAAAATATTACAAAGATAAATATAATATAATTGAAAAGAAATATGAAATATTAAAATATTGTTTGATGGCTTTTTTATTTTTATACACTGCAGCCGCATGGCTTCTTCAATTGCTCCCCAGCAGTAGATGTGCCGCCGAGTGTTAGCGAGGTTGATAAAGATGGTGGATCGCCAAAGTTGATATCCAGCACTGGATTGCTTGCCAAGCTTTAAGCGAAAGATGATTTACCAAAACTTCTTCAGAACTGATTTTGACTGGAATGTGTTTTCGTCGTTTGTGTTTATTTGTTAACCTCTATTTTGCAACCAATAAAGGATCAATCAGTGGACCTTTACTTTCTTCCAGAAGCTATGAAACATAATTCGATTGCTATATTTTCTGTTGGTTTATTTATGTTACATTCTGAAATGAAAGTTTACCCAAAATAAGAAAAATTAGAGAAGATAAAACATGCACCTCGAGTATGAATTTACAAACCCATCTTTCACAAGCTATCTTCTACATTCATATAAAAGAATGTGCTTATCATTCATTGCGACCTGTCCTTGAGGAAACTTCCCCCAAAACTGCTGGAGGAGCTATCTCAAACGGGTTCCTACACAACTCAGAGCCACAGGCTGAGCAAATGGATTCTGAGATTGACCATGAACGTGACCACTGCATTTGGTGCAGAGGCTAATGCCTTGGCCTTCCTCCATTTCAGTTGTTGGCAAGCTTACAAAAGATACTATCCCTTTCCTACAGAGAGGACATGGAACTGAACCAGGTGGTGCTGATCTCTGAGTCGATGCTGCTTGTCGAGCAAAGACACAGTGCACACCTGGTGCAGAGTTCATGACCGCAACCTGTAAATCAAGTGGAAAACACACATCACACTGAGCAAGGGAGCTACAATTCTCTTTAATACAACACTTGATATGAGATCGTTTACCTTCAGCAGCTACCGTGCAAGTTCTCTCCAAGCAAACAGCACATAGGTCACTCTCAGCACAAGAGGAAGTTGAAGAATGCAAACCATTAATTCTGCATAAATGCAACGCACAGCTTGTATAGTCATTAGTGATAGAGGTTTTCCTAAGAATTCTAAATCGAAAGGAAATTAAATAAACGTAGATAGACGATGAACTAAAGTGGATCTTTCGTATCGGAGAGATCTCAAGTTACCCTATCCAACAAGGATCCATTAATAATAGAACGGATTAAGATGTTCTATACGTATAAACTCACATCCAATAACACAAATCTGCAATTAACATCAATTAGATCACTTAATGAGTTTGTCCGTGATGACATAAAATCGTGTGTTACAAAACAACATGCAAGCCCAGGGAATAGCGAGACAACACATATTCCATCAGATAAAAAATTCACTTGTGAAAGAAAATCTACAACATTGGAAGAAAATTGTTAGATATATATGGATTGATAAATTATCACCTTGCTATTTGCAGGATGCTCATGAGAGGCAAGGGCAAGTAGTTTGATGGAGGAAAGGCAGGAACTAATTGGCTAGAATGGGGTGTTAGCAAGGGTATAAGCCAATGAGATCCACAAATCCTTGCAACATCAACTGGAAGCCACCTGAAAAAAGAAAAAAAAACAATGAACTATAAGAATCATGAACGTTTCATTCATTTTGGTATCAGAGAGAAGGCTAGAGAGATTTACCCATTGCAATTCATAGCAGTTTTGCTTGCTCCTCGAGCGAGAAGAAGCTATAAAAGAAGAAAATACTTCGAACGTTAGCCACAATTACATCGAATAATCTAAGAGTTTGAGTTAATTTGCCTGGCAGCACTTGAGGTTTCCACCACATGCAGCATAATGCAAAGGTGTGCTTCCAGCCCCTATCAAACAAATTGCAGGGAGATTCTTTTATGAAGAATTCAAGTGCTTCATCTTTTATCGATATAAAAGGAATCAAGAAACCTATTTCCATCGTCGAAGATGCATAAGAGAGAGCCACAACAGAGATATTGGCATGTAGATCAAGTAGCAGATGCACGCAAGTTGAATGGCCATTTAGTGCAGCTAGGTGGAGGGCGGTTATGCCACCATTTGCAACCTTGTTGATGAACCTTGTGAGTGCACTATCAGAAACAAAGAGGACACTTTGATTAGCACAAACCAAGAGGCTTGGAATCTATTTGTTAATGTTAGTCAGAAATTTCATCAAACACTTACAAAGAATAGTTCTCTGTAGAAAGAGAAAAACCAGGACAAAAATATGTAGCCAGCAGTCTAATGCATCGAGCGTGTCCACCAGCAGATGCAAAGTGAAGTGCCGTTCTACCACTCAAAAGCTCCACTTTCGATACCTTTTTAAGAAATAAAAATAAAAACAGTCGTGATTCACGGCAATTGAGGATGTAAAGCATGAATGCATGCTCACACACACATACGTTGCACCTGAAGAGCAGTAGAATCTGCACTACCTCCCATCGACCACTGCAGCATGCTTCCATCAATGGAGTCTAATTGTTTTTCGAGA
>JBAMIB010000031.1:4412255-4424029 GCA_037177415.1 Kaempferia rotunda
ATAAATTATCTGAAATACTGGATATGAATTCTAGTAAAGCTAAAATTATCAGTAGTGAAAATGATAAAATTATAGCAGAACAAGGAAAACAAATTGCATAGCTCCAAAGCAAGCGACAAAGCACGGTAAAGTCCTAATATCGCCATGCTCTCTTTCCTTTTTACATTTACCTTGTGCTCTTTTATTCCTATTATTTTATGTTTATCCCTCTTTAAAGTGCACAAATTGTTTTCATTCAACTTCATTTGTCTTCTTATTTTTTTGTTGTTGTTGCCTATTCTTGCACTAAATTTAGCTTCACGTGCATAATGGTTATAGAACGAAAATACTTCATCAACTGATGCAAATTCCATCCCTATTTTAGGATTTCGATCTTCACAAACTTGGAGAATGTATAATTGATTATCTAAATCATAATCTTCCATTGCTAGCGAATGACAAAGTTAGTTAATTTGATTTAAAAAGGGCATTGGTACATGAAGAATATTATGGAGAAAAAAATAGAGATTTCTGAAATGGTGATACTTACTCGTTGTAACACCTTCTAGCACTTAACATCGAAGACCTAGAACCACTACAATAGGTTGGTGAAGTAGTAACGTAGGAAGAAATTCTGATGGTAGAGTGAAAACCCAAAAATATTTCTAAAGCTCTAAACTCTAAACACGAGGTGAAGAGTACAATAAAGGAAATTATGTCTGGGATAACGTTTCAGAGGCGAAACCTAGGCAAAGTGTATAGCTGCAAAACTATTTAAACTTGATTTGAAGACATTTATACCAATGTTTAAAATTTTTAAAAAATTGTCCAAGTTGTTGCAACACAGTGTAACAACTAAGTGTCCCCTCGAGGTGATGCGGAAGGCACGGGAGGTTACTACATGAGGTCTTGAAGTTTAAATTCGACATGTCTGAACATTCCTCCCCTCCATCTAGCTGCAAAAAATTGTGGCAACTTACATATCCAAGTAGCTGTAATATGTTGTGGCAGCTAAATCTCCAAGTAGCCGCAAAAATGTTGTGCCAAATAAACGACAACTAGCTACCACATCGATATTGTAGTACTAGCTGTCGAAATTGGTGGCAGAACAACTGTACCTTACGTGTCCAAGTAGCTGCAATACGTTGTGGTAGCTAAGTCTCAAAGTAGCTACAATAATATTGTGACAGCTACTTCGATAGCTAGCTCTACTATCCTTACTCCTCATCTGAACGAGTAGTTCCTTTCTTAGTCTGAGGCTGAGCCATAGACCCATCACCTTATTCTCTATTGTCCTCTTCAGAAGAGTCCCCTCTTTCCCTTTTTTTCTTCCAGGTATCATCCTCTGCTCAAGCATCACCCTCCGTTAATTACCCTTTCTCTCTCTCTTTTCACCACTTCTCCCTTTTATTCTCTACCACCTCATCATTTTCTACCATCTCATCCATCCCAATCATCCAATCGGAGGCTCTCTATCCACCCTACGATCTCTAGACAAGATCAATACCCATGATGCAATTTGCTAGAATCAACTATGGTCGTAATGAATGATAACATTTACAATAAAAATATGTAAAGGATTACAAAGTCAAGAGATGGGATATAAAGTTTTTCTATATGGTATATTTTATAAAGTAGTGAAATAGGTCAACTATTGATGAAGTAGACAATATAGTGTTAATAGCACCATTCCAAATTTTCAAAGGGATAGATGCATGATTGGATTATTTCTATTATACAATGTCGTTTCATTTCTGCAATAGTATTTTGCTTGGGGCTTGAGAGCAGAGATGATGATAAAGGACTTGATAATCTTTTCCTCAATCAAAGTAGTAGAGTATTTTATAACCAAAATAACATTCCATGTGTCTTTAAAATGATAAAATATATTCAAGATATAATATTTTATCATGAGAAAAAGCCAAACAAAATTTGCTAAGTGATTGCATTAGACATATTAGGAGAACGACTTTGAATTATTAGAAAGTTAGGGACAAGGTTAGACGAAAAAAAGATAATTATTTCATAAAAATTGCTTACATTAATTGTATGGTAAAAATGAGATAGGTAAGTATAATGACAAATGATCTCTTGAACAAGATATGGAAAAGGATGACCAAATGAAATATTCCAAATGGATTTATTAGTGTGTTCATCAGTAAAAGTTGTTCCCATTTAGTTTCCATATGGAGTAGAGTAGTTCTTGTTCCTTGATACTTGACAATTAGATAATTATAAGAGTAAAATTCAAAAACGATATTATTATCGAGGAAAAATTGACAAACTAAGAACGATACACATGAGAAAAATTCAATTTGATTGAAAAAAAAAAAATGTATTTCCAAGGTAAGAAAATTGCAACCCAATCATTACTTACTTGCATTGTACATATTATTCTTGTAAGAATATCATAATACGATGTAACACGATGAGTTGTATAGAAATCTAGATAATATCTATTAATTGAGCACTTTACGATGTCTTATAATGAGCAATTATAAGACAGAGTGCTTCCTAGTAGTTGGCAGAATAGTTTATTGCCTTGAGGAGGAGGTTGGAGTTTGATATATGGATGTAAACCACTAATAAGATTTGAGTGTCGAACTCTTAAAGAATTCATGGACAAAGTGACCATTGTTGAAGAAAATCTAACATCTTCCTCAACCTCACCCTTTCTCTCGATCTCTTTCACCTTGATTACTTCAATTGAATTTCATAGGTATTTCTTTAAAAGTCTTGATAGCCATGTGTGCCTAATGAAAAAGAAAGTAGGACACCACACCGTGAAGAAATTCAAGAAACATTTGATTGATGCAGGTTTTATGCTAAGAATAGAGTTGCCATATCGAGAACTTAAACATTTAGTTCAAACACGGAGGACCCACCGTTGGTGATAGTCTTAATTGATTACATATATTCATCTATTGAATTATTGCCTTTTTCAGTGTAACTACATTCAAAGTTGTAGGATGTGGGCCCAAGAGTGAGATGCAATGGCTTAAGGACACGTTAGTTTGTTTGAACAACTTGCGTAGGGGTGCAAGTTAGATTGTTTGGACTGCTGATCTATTTTTTTTTTCCCATATGATCTGTTAAAGGTATAACAAGCTTCATTTTAATGTTTTTCTTAGTCTATTGAACTTGACAATATTGAGAATTTTCATGTTTGTTATGTAAATAAGAATAGGGGATGAACAACCTGTTCAACAACATGAAATGAAAAGTTTCCTGAAGATTAAATACTATGTAAAGGAGAAGCTTTTGGAACACTGTAATTCAAAGTTTGAATACTTTAGTCCATAAAAGTAGAAGATGAGGAGGATCCCCATTATTGCGGTGCAAAAAGTGTACAGTTAGATAATTCTTGTTTGTTCTTTCTTCTGTTATTATTTTGTTTTATTTATTTATCTACCCGACCGAGGGTAAGAATCCCGGTCAAAGACTTGAGTGAACCGAAGGCCACTTCATGTTTACAGATGGCATAGCGATGTCGTTGGGTTCCACTTTTGTAGCCAATAAAATCGCAGCATTCCCTGCGCGGTATCGCGTAAAGAGCAGCGGTTAGTGAGTCGCTCCTCGAATATATGGACGCGCGGCGTGGTGAGAGACTGGGTGTTGACTGTTTTGGTCGTGGGTTTGAAGCTGTCGTCTTTGGTGTCTCAGTTCCTCCGTCTCGCTCTGAACCCCGACTGTATCAGCAGGAGCTCCAGTGGCGAAGACGATCTTCGTCGTGCTATTGATGGGTGGTATCTCTTTGCCAAGGTCTGCCTCTTGTTCTGTATCTCCGTCGATCTTCCTTTTACCTTTGATTTTATTAATTTTTTTTCAATTCTCGGAGTCCGCATCCCGGATGGGAATTCAAGAACGGTGTCTTTATTGTCCTTTTTCACTTTTCCTAAACTCCTTTTACAGAATTTTGTGTGTGTGTGTTTTCGACGGCGAGGTAACGCGCGGATCATTTCTGCACTTTCTGGGAGCATTTCTGTTCTCGAAATGAAAAAAATCCCAATCTTACTTTTTTTTTCCATGGTTTTTGGTCGAAAGCACTGCGGAGAATAACTTTACCGTGTAATTTCTCGGTTGTTTCGTTTATTTATGGCCAATTAAATTGGAGCGAAAAAGTAGGATTTCTATGATAAGAATCGTTCTGCCTTAGAAATTATTTAGCAGGTGTATCATAAGTGTGGGGGTATCTGGGTGGTTGGAAGAGTCTAATTGAATCGATTGTAAAGCTTCTTTTGAAACTTCAACAGGATGATAATTTAATTAATCACCCAATTAGGTGAGAAATCACAAAATAACAGGGAGAAAGATAAACAGTTCGAAGAAGACAACGTTCAAATTTCTCTCAAATCGTGGCCGCATCCATCCTGCAAATAAATACTTGTCTTTACACAATTCTGTCCTTAATAGATACCAAGGACGGCCTTTCCTTGCAAGTAAGCCTTTGGTGCGAGATAATCACATTTTTCCAAACTTTTTACCATGTCGTCATGCATCTCTTGCTATCTTATTGAGTTGTGGATTGACGTTCTATTTTATGTGACTTTGAGTTTATCTGTTGGCTCATTTTTGTATGCGTCTATTGCTGTCTTATTGAGATGTGGATTGACGTTGTGTTTCTATATGACCCAGAGTTTATCCGTTGGCTAATTTTTCTGACTAAAGCACATTCATTTCTTTCTATAACTTGGAAAACTGAAGCTACTTCTTATAGGGCTTCTTTATCTGACTCCTACTTGATTAAATGAGCAAGGGGCAACAACTTGTCAAGAAATATGGTGGTTGTTTATCTATTCTGTATATTTATGTTTTTGCTGTCCAGAGTTGAATCCGATTTGCAAGGTACTCCACTTCCACTTCTAAAACTTGCATATAAGAAACATTTGCTGATCTAATTATCTTCTAGTATCAGTTATATATATATGTAGAAGGGGAGCCTTGTCACAACGATAAAGTTGATGCCGTGTGACGTAGAGGTCACTGGTTTGAGTCTTGGAAACAACCTCTTGCAAAATAGGGTAAAACCGCGTACAATAGATCTTCCCAAGATCCCGCATTGGCAGGAGTTTCGTGCACTCGGCTGCCCTTTTTATTAGTTATAGAGCTACATAAATGAGAAAAGAGACATCTATGTCATCTAAGTGTTCATTGTCAAGTTGATTATCTTCTAATATTAGTGATAAAATATACAAATAAGAAAAGGTAGCTCTTCATAAATGAGAAAAGATATACATCCATCTCAATATTTATTGTTGAACTGATTATCTTCTAGTATCAGTGATATATATGGATCCCAAAAGGTAGAGCTTTATAAATAAGTAAAGATATGCATCTATGCCAACCGAGTCTTTGTTGGACCTAAAATAGTTTTATACATTAGTAGAGTTAACAATTTTTTTTTCTTTTGGATTATTGATTTAATAATAATAAAAAATTCATTGCCCTTAGATTTAGAAAGTTATTTTCAACGTAGTGGCAATATACCTCTAATTTACAAGATGGTAGTGAAACTGTGCTTTGTTTGTTCCTGATTTTTTATCAGGTTCTCTTGGTGATTTACCAAATTATGCATCATAAATGGAAATTATATGTCGTTTGGAGATAATAGAAAGAGGGGGATTTTCTGCTTCCTTTATGAAATGGATAGAATTACTCTTAATTTATGCTAGACATACTTTAAGGATTTGATCTTACTTCTCTCTTGTGTACTAGTGTTTCTTTACATTTTTGAGTGATTCATTACCAATAAATGTTGGAGTGTATCACATCTACAATTCTAGCATTTACTTTTGACGCTCCAGTATTCTAGTAACAATATATATATATATATATATAATTTGGCAAAACATAAACGTTGGTCGAAGACTGTAGATAATTGCTCATGTACTTAATGCTAGTGTCCTACTCCTAAGCCACTAATTATGTTGTTGGCTAGCAAAAATTTAACATTTCCCTAATTGAATAAAATGGGGTTCTTTGCTTTAAAGTTTTTTTTCTAATATCTCAAACTATATAAGCCCCACTTGGAGTGTGCACGACTCCTCTCAGTCCTGAACCCCTCTAATGGCAGCAACGTCCCATGCAATCATAAACTTCATCAAGCAACCCCCATGCCTTGACCATTTGCACTAATGGCTAGTAGCCACCCTTGATTTACCTCCTCCGTGTTGGCCTAGGGACGGGTTGGCAGGGGCGCTGGGCGAGCGATTCACCTTTTTGCCACATAAACTTCATCAAACAATCAAGAAAACTCAAGGATCTTTCAAGAAAACTCAAGAACTTCAAGTAACATAATCTTTATTCAACAAACGTGATTCTGCCCATTTTCATACATAAACACAATAAACATACATACTACGATTTGAATGGTGCAAAAAGAAGGGTTTAGAACGTGCCTTTGCGTTTAAAACACTCAAATTTCGAATATTGGCGCGAGGAGACGAAGAGGACGAACGGGGATTGACTTGGCTTGGCTTTCTCCTCCCAAAACAATGATTTTTCCCTCTGGAATCTGCAGCAGGGGTCACCGCTGCTGCCCCCTTCCAAGAACCCTCCATTCTCTTTTCTATTTTTTTTCCCAAAAAATATCATGATCTTGGCTAGGGTTTAAGTCTTTTATGTTAATGCAAGTTTAAGTCCACTAACCCATATAAACTTAAGTTAATTAGGTCCATTTGGAAATCTGATATTATGTTTAATATGTATAAATTTCGAAATTACGGGTAATTAAAAAGTTGAAGTCCTCGATTTTATCAAAATTCGGCTTATAGAACTCAAAAACTCTTGGTTTGCAAATATATATAAAATCTATAAATTTTAAAAAGTTCCAACCTTAATTAAACATACTTTCGAGTCTTAAAAATAATATTTTAAATATATATTTTTATCTCAATCATCCCCAATCTTCTTTCCTTGGCTAAACATTGAATATTCGTCTGAAAATCCTCAACTTTGAAATCATGTAGAGTTACACAATTAAACATATAATCATTTTCAAATATATCATTTATTCATTTAAAATCATTTAATTAAATCAATATAGCATATTTAATATTTTTATGCATGTGGTTTACGGGGACTTTTAAATTTTTGGGCGTTACATCTAACTCTAGTTGATTCAACTTGTCTAACTGTAAACTCTTTTGAGCATGTCAATACCATCTAAATATATTTTCTCTTGGATTACCATCTGTTGTAGTAACCGTGTTACTACCCTAGTGTATTTTTATTTATCTTTTCTTCTGATGGCACA
Source organism: Kaempferia rotunda (assembly GCA_037177415.1). NCBI lineage: Eukaryota > Viridiplantae > Streptophyta > Magnoliopsida > Zingiberales > Zingiberaceae > Kaempferia > Kaempferia rotunda. Next base: position 4,419,490 of record JBAMIB010000031.1, read on the forward strand.
CATCCATGTTATTGTTCTTGTGTTTTCTACTATAATGCTTCATGTTTTGTTGGCCAACTCCTCAATGCATTGATCTATGATCCTAAGTGGTATTACAATTCATTTTTTATAGTCTTCAAAATAACTAAAATAAAGATAAGAAGCTAGGCTATGTAAATATAAGGTAAGAAATTTAAGATTAGGTTATTATAAAAGTTTATAACCATTCTTTCTGATAGTTCTGATAGTCCTGTTCAAGTCAAAGGATAAATATCTATCGTGCCTAACTTGTTACATCAAGATAAAAATAAATTACTAAAAAGATGTTAGTAAAGATGTTGGCAATATGTTATTTGGAAGAAATGTATGTGCTAATCCTCTCAGACTTAATTGCATCTAGGATTTAAATGATATCTCAACTCAATGTGGCTTATGCCTTTATGTAACAATATTATTTGCAATGTACTGTCTCATTATCACAATGGATATTCATTCATTCTATAATGCGAAAGTTGATCCTTCGATTTTATATACATTATTGTTTGGGGGGGGTGGCGGCGGCGGCGGCGGCGGCGGCAGCGGCGATAATGAAATTGTTAGGAGGGTTTAAACAAAGTTTAAGTTTCCACCCATTTTTAGAGTTTTGGCTAAAGACTAAAATGATACAATATTGTTCTATTTTAGCTGGTGCCAATCATTTCAAGGAGGGAAAAGAAGGTGGAGGTTTCGGTTGGTATTGGTCGCTTCGTGTTGAGGATTGATGAAGAATCAGAGTGCTAAAGAGGGTGAATAGTGCCGATTGGCTACTTAGCTTGGCTACAAATAGAAACATTATGTTCGCTTGCTCTTCTGACACAATCGACTGGTCATTTGACTTGTCAAACCCTAAAGCTCTAAACACTTTGAGACATTGGGTTACTTAGTCACTAGTCAGATCTTTGATACTAGTCAGCTAGTAACCCTAACTACGATCATCTTGACGGATGAGTTGCTTATGTTGAGTTCTGCCCTCGTTCCATTGTGTATGATCATCTTGAAGGTTGAGTTGCTTATGTTGAGTTCTGCCCTCGTTCAATTGGGTATAGGTCAATTAACAGTCACAATTCACCTGTATTTGCATCGTAACTAGACTTTCCTCTTCGGTCATCTCCCACCAGGTTACTTGGTCCCTCGGATGTGCATGAGTCCTCAATTTTTTCACATTCCATCTTCACCTCTTCAACTATGTAGTTCACCCCCATTGGCTATCATCCTCACTGCCTTGATGCTTGTCATCCTACAGTCCCTTGGTTCACCTCATCTTACCTTCTTTGAACTCTACACACCTTGTGCCATTGAGCTTCTAACTTGGCTATGCCAAGTCATCGTTGCAAAGTTGCTCGAAGACCACCTTAGTTCTTTCATCTTGCGGTTCCTTGAATGCCCCATACCATCCTTCTCTAATTTATTCAGACCTCTTAAGTCACTGAGCATGCTACCCTGTCATGTCAAGCCAACATCTATATACTCGACCTCATCGAACCATGAACTCTCTAAGTTTTATGTGTGTTCCTACAAGACCCTACACACTCAACCACACATATCAAATACAACACAAAACCTAACTTAAATCCTTTACCTAAACATCAAAATATAAGGTCTTATTGGACCACATGAAGCTTGATTACACCAACAATTTTTTTTTTATGTGCAACAATATATTTAAGTTAGAGAAGCTAAAATAATATCAAAACACATGCACATGCAATCAGTGCAATATCATGCACCGAGACCTACGTGTATGTTCCCCCTACATCTAAGCTCCTACTAAAGCTAGGAATTTTCTAAAAGTCACCATTAGAGGGGAACAAGGTTCCCTTAAGCCTTCACCAAAACCATTGGCATGTCCCATGGACCATTCTAGTATCCCTACCTTGAGATCCAAAGACCATAGGTTCCACTTTGGCTTATGAATCACTCTTAAAGCTTCCAACCATAGTTATCTTCCTTGGCCAAATACCCATTTATTCTAGATGGCTTCCTTGTACCATAATAAAATGCCACCTTGGCATATAATGGTAGCTTGGCCTTTGGTGGATTATGCTTTGGGCTTTGCCTTCCAAGCACATGTTTCAACTCTTAAATCCATTGGTGAACCTTTTAAGGTTTTTCTCTGGGTCCATAAGCTTTACTTGGTTCTTCAATTCTAGCTTTTGCATCCGAGAACCATTTTGTCCTCCTTGGACATTCCTAGATCTATTCCTATTTCTAGGCATGTTTCTGATCTTCTTGAGTTGCTTGTTTAGATTTTCTTTTACTTTTTCATTCCTAGGTAAAGTAGTCCTATCATGAAAATTCTTTCTAAAGTTATCATATATTACAACCCTAGTCCTATCATTATATCTAAAGCCAAAAATTATGTATAGATAAATGAATAAAGTTATGCTCCTATGTATGGAAGTATTCGTATTTGAATTTGAATTGAAATTCAAATTAGGATTACCTTCTCTTTTGTCTTTGGAACTCCCCCTTACATAAGCATCCTTTCTTCCATTTCCTTATTTGCTTCTTTTTCACTCCCCCTTCTTTGTGCATTTCATGTGGTAGTGATCTCTCTTTCCACACGTGAAGCAATCAATATGGTTCTTCTTGGCTTTCTTTTTCCTATAACTTGGGTTAGAATTTAAACCGAATTCAATAAGTTTAGAAATTTCCTTCTTTACCTTTTTTGCCTTCTGTTTGGCCATTGGACACCTATTCTTGTAGTGTCAACTTTGATACCCATGACACACAATGTGCTCTTTTGACTTAGTGTCGATGGAGGTACTCCAAACTTGGTTTGTATGATTTCTTTCTCAATTGTGTTGGACTCATCTTCTTTCCTTGAAGAGGTCAATGACTCCTCACTACTCATCCAGTGTAGAAGATCTAGAGTCCTCATTTACTTTTTCAATGCTTGGACCTTTAATCTCTTCCTCTTCAACTACTTGTGGTGATTCAAAATTTTCCTCACTTTTCTCTACTTCCTCTTCAATTTCCTCATCTTGGACTTTTCCCTTGAAATTTTCATGACCACACACTATTTGACTCTAAAATTTCATGCCTTCTCACATTCTCCACCTCTTGTCTAAGATCCTTTCAGCCACTAGTGAGATTAGGGATTCCCAAATCTTCTTGTTGGCTTCATATAATTCAATTTGGTACTCTGTCCAACTTCTTCTATTCTTTTTTCTTTCTTTATTTCTAGGCTGTTGATTTCCCAAAACATGGTAATACTTCTTCCATGGTTGATTATATAGCAATGCCTCATCAATTCCTTCTAATGCTCGAAATCTTCTTGGTATGATGGAATCTCATGGTCCTTATCACATGATGATTCTCCGCACACCATTCTATCCATTTTTTCACGCTTCGACGGGTGGTTAGTCCTTTTGAGGCAACTTGACTCTTATATTATTGGTTGCGATTACTAGCTAAAAGGAGGGTGGGTGAATAACGATTGTAACTTGTAAATTATTAATCTATACTCTTGCTACGAGCTAGCAAGGTCATATACGATTAGCACTACGGAAATAAAACAAGCTTGCAATTAGACACTTACAATCACAAACACTTGGGCCTTTAATGTGATTGGGCAGTCCACCTCAGACTCCTACATTCTCAGCCTATGATCTGTTAGTGGATCAATCCCAGAAAGTCAGCTAAGTTCTTCCTTCTTGGTTAACTATTGTAGGTGGAGAGAAAGCTCTTACAAGCACAAGAAGATTGCAAGGATTATAAAAGGATTCCTAAAGGAATTACAAGACTTCTAATAGGTTTGACCAACACTATTTCGCTGCTTTCAAACGTTCCTTTTATAGCTTTCTAAACCCTCTTACTACAAGTGCTATCTTCCGCCCAGCAGTCCACTACGTCGTTATTAGACTGTTGTCCCACAATGACTCCTTTTTGCTTTCTATCTCAGCAATCAATTGATTGGGCTATACCATCAGTTGACTAAATGTTGTGAGTCTACTCCCCGACAAGTCAACCATGAACATAATTATTCTGTTCACTCGCTCCTTAGATACAACCGACTAGCCAATTGATTGGTCCACTAGTCGGTTTGTCAAATCTCAAATCCTAAAACACTTTAGGGTATTGGGTTTCTTAGCCACCAGTCAATTAATCTCCAAAACCAATCGGTTGGTAATCTGAGTAAGACCATTTCTAAGGTCAAGTTCTCTTATGCTAAGTTCTACCATTGCCCTATTTCGTTTAGGTCACTTAACACTCACGGCTTGTTAGAGTTTAACCATTATAGTTAGACTTCGTCCCTTAGCCATCTCTCGGTAGGTTACTCAGTCCCTTGGATGTGCATAAGTCCTCGGTTCTTCCACTCGTGACTCATCCCTTTGCAGCTTCATTTTTTACAATCCCTCCTTTTTGGATGTGCACAACCTTCTCTGAACTCTATGGACCTTGGTCATTGAGCCAACTTGCCGCACCATGAAATCACTCCAGAGTTGCTCCAACATTACCTTAGTGCTCTTGTCTTGCGGTCCCTTGGATGTCTAATATCATCCTTCTTTGATCTCTTTAG
>JBAMIB010000031.1:4511024-4523166 GCA_037177415.1 Kaempferia rotunda
TAAGGCACTAGAGACAGAGGGCAGTCTCAATTTCTCTGCCTTAGCAAAAGAAACATGTCTATCCATTAACTTATCATATTCCAAATCATTCCCTACCAAGCCACCAAAGCTAGGTCAGCTATGAGAAGAAATCTTTGCAGATATCAAAGACAAATACTATTGTTCTTTTTCATATAATATACAAAATGAATTGCTTACTAGTTGTTCTTGAGATGTCTTCAGCTACAAATGAAGTAGTAATGCTCAAGAGCGGTATATTAAAAAGTTTTGATATGATGTTGAAAATTGACATTGATACTCCAGCAGAAGCCAACTCCACAGGACCTACAACAATTTTTTCAGGAAAGAAAATTGTCACCAATTTGAACATGTAAATCAGAACAGATGCAGCATAAAAAGGTCACCGATACTTGTCACAGACTAGTTGAGAACAAGATATTCATAAGCATGGTTATAATCAAAGAAAAAGAAATATAAGCTATACGAGTACTTTAAAGGGTGCTGGAAAGTGGATTAGCCAGCCATATTAACCAATTAATGTACCTGCCATCCAACAAGCATTACCACAAAGTAGTTCAAGGGAAGCTAAAAAAGTTTGGATACTGTCCAAAAATTTCTGTTCAAAACATATGGGAAGTTCGAGACAGGATAAACTGTATTGACATTGCAAAAAAAGAAAAAAAAAAAAAAAAAGGTGGGATTCCAAGCTTTTTAAAAAAGAGAAAAATCCTAAGGTTTTAATTAGAGTAATGAAGTTAAATTAATGGTAAAAAAATAAGAATCTGGGACAAGTATTATGACTTTCGGAAGAGCAAATTTCTTAAACTAGCAATGTAAAGCTATATCAACCTCTACGTACAAATACAACTGATCCTTAACGACTAGCTATATCCAGTCACTACTTCAAATGCAAATTATACTGCATAGATGATTAAGATAGTATTTCTAACAGATTGGATAGTGCAAAATCAAGGTCATATTTAATGTAGTATCATTGATAAAAAAGCAATGAGTATCTCATTACTTTGCTTTATATGGGAAAAATCTAATGTAAGTGGGCGAAACCCCAGTTTTTGTTGCCATGAACCATACACTTGTCAGCATAACCAGTGATCATGAATAACCATGCTTGTCCGTTACAAGCACAAAGCCACATACCCTTCTGCAAAGTCAGAACTGCATGATCCCTTGTCATGTGCCTATCAACTAGACGGTCACACACCTATCATTCCTCAGGGAGAACCATGCCTTTTGCATGGAAGATTCTCTTGGGTATGCCCATCATAAGGATCCATCTTGAAGGAAATGAGTGTGTCTAACAGTCCATTTCATCGCTGCCGTCATAAAGCAAGGTTAAAATTTTCAATTTCAATAAAATTCAGGAACATGTCCATCTTGATGTCCAATCGTACTTCCAATCAGAAAAGGCTAAACCATGTTGAGCTAATTTTGGATCTAAATGAATGAATTTAGGATTAAATTTGGGCCTAATTGGCTTCAACTAAAACCTAATTAGATCCCTAATTTGTGGAAATAGGATTATGTAAGTTCAATCTATTGTAGCAATAGATTGAGCTCATGAGGTGAATGGGAGAATCAAATTGAATTATTGGAGTGGGTTACTATATAGTATCAATATATAATATACCTTTTAACAAATACATATTAGACAAGGGATTCTTGCTTTCCAGCCCACTCTCCTTTGCATGATCACTGATCTTTCTCACTAGATGCCTCAACTGCCACTCATTTGTACATTGACAACCCTTATCCAAGACTCCCACTTCAGCAAAAGAAAATGATACGAGAAGATAGCAGCCAGCAGGTTCTCTTATATCTAGGAAAGAATCTTCTGGAAATCATTAAGCTCCTGGAAGGAAGCTTGTGTTAACCTGCATGGCAGTGCTCTTCGCTGAACCCTCCTGTTGGAAAAATTTACACAGCTCTCTACAGTGAGAACGGTGGAAAAGATAACAGCTTAAACTTGGAGTGATCACTTTCTAGAGCCTCTATCATCCTCCTTGCAACATCTAGTGTGGTCCTAATTGATGATCTGGAAATCACAAACAGGGTAATTGTGAATCAATGGGCTGAATCACCATGGGGGAGTAATTTATTGCTGATGATCTAATTTTTTATTAGCTCCTCTGCCTCTACAAAATGTCAGCACCCAACCTTCTGCAATAAGGTATTCCCAATAACACCTGACTATTGAGGATAACAAGGTGAGTTTAGACGACACATTTGCTAGATTGAGCCATGGCGGCACAAATCCGGTGAACTTGACTCCTACACCAAATGCATTTCAGGTGATAACACAGTTGTATTTAACCAATTTTCAGGACAAAAAGACAATGATGAAAAATGTTAGTCAAACTATGATTTTGACATGGTTTTTGTGGCACAAGTACAAACAAAAACTTTCACGTTGTTCAAACTTCAAATCACAACTCCATATGGAATCTATCCAGGAGGTTTTGTGTGCTGTTTAAACATTAGGACTAGGACCTCAGGGACCATCAGTTATTCACATTTGGCTACTAACTGCTCATATTGCTATCAATGTGCTGCAATTAACACGGCCAATTTCTGTTTCATTTCCCCCATTATGAAGTGGGATCTGGTCTCGATTGCTTCCCTCACAGTAAATAAATCAATAAAACAGTGCTGATAAATAAAAATATTGCCAATTGATAAATGTTAGACAATCACAGGATTCTTAATTTCTAGGATCAAAGAAGAGCACCCAACCACAAAAGTAATGAACTGAATTAATTGAATATAGAAAGGATGTTAGGATTAAAGATTTTTATTTGAGATAATGAAAGAGTTAGAATAAAAAGAGAAACACCAAACTACTTTATTAAGATTTTCTGCAAATCCATGCTCTAAAACAAAACAATGTCACAAAGATGGAATACCTAATCTACCAATATATGCTGTCTCCATCAACTGTGCCAATGGATCAATAGCCTGGCCAACAATAGCTGGTAAAGCAAGGCGTACAAGCTCACTTCTGACACTACTAGGATGGGATCCATTGTTAGGATTTCCAATTGACTTGCTGGAAGAAAAAAATCAATCAGTTATCAGAGATGGCTCCAATAAAGGCATAAAATAATGGGACAAAGCAACTTCAAAATCAGTGTAGGCCATCAAGAGCATTACTTTCTGAATGCATCATCATCGAAGCAAATGTGGAAGTTATCATTCATATGATAAAAATACCAAAAAAGAAATGGCATTATTTCTTTACAAAATGATAACAGAACTAAACCAAAAGTTAAGATGAATCAATAAAAATACATGTTGTCATAATGCAATCATGACTGTGAATGCTGGTTTTATCCAAGATTTAAATCTCAAGCCGCGTCTTCATTTTATCCAAAATTTAAATCTCAAGCTATAGTAGAGTTTCAATTTCTGACTTGGAAAGATACATTTAAAATAGCGCATTGACACACTTTTGGCACCATATCGATACATTACCTAAGACGGCCTCAACACCATATCGATGTAGTCTTGGCACCATATTGATGCGATCTAAGTACCGTATTGATGCAATCTTGGCACCATATTGAAAGATCTCAACACTATATCGTATCGATACATTCACGACACTGTATCAATATGGTCTCAACATTCGATGTCATAACAATACCATATGGCATTTGTCATGTCGAGACGGACCCGACACCGTGGAGAGATGGTCTCAGCACCGTGGCGAGGTCCTAGCACCGTATCAAGATCGTGACATCGTACCGATATGCTCATAACATTGTAGCGATACATTCATGGCACCATATCAATATAGTCTCTACAGTGTATCGATATGTTCATGGCACCATATTGATACGGTCTCAGCATAGTATTGGGACATTCACGACACTATTGATACAGTCTTAGGGCACCTTAGCAACGATCCGGGCACCATAACGATAGAGTAATTAATACAATACCAAAACCATATTGATACAATTTAGGTATCATATAGTGGTAGTATGGTTTGGATGCTCATATTTAATTATAATTATATAACTAATTTATAATAAAATATATTCTTTGTAAAGTTATATAACTAATTTCATGGTTTGAAATCTTGTATACTGTCAAGCGAAAGTTAAAACATATCGTTCTGATAAATTATCGAAACTTGAAACTACACATCAAGACAATGTCTCCTTTATGTTAATCATGTCAACACTCGATACCCCCCTTGTCATGCCAAAATTGGGTTAATGTTCTTTTTTTTTCTGTAGTTTGTCTCCATATATTGAGTTCCAGTCAAAGATCGAATCACCGACGCAACTCAAAATTTCGAGCCTTACTAATTTATATTATTCTAACTTATATGATTAGGGCATCAAGGAAACCCCTAATTAATCATGCAAATGCATGACAGTGAAATCTCGCACGCATCGTGCATTGTTGTTTCTCAAGTTCTCTTGCTCCTTCCCATTGCACTTCATGCTCTTCGACCCTAGACATTATCTCCCTTGTTTGCATAGTCTCTCAGTCTCTCTTGACGTCATGAAAATTGGAACATGAAGAAGAAATCTCCCTGACATTGCAAACCTCTCATACGACCTCACCAAAGCCACAAAACCCCTCAACTGACCTTTTGCAATTGTTTTAAGTCATAGTATCAAAGATGTTTCGTGTGCCATTTGATGGGCAAAATGGTAAATTCTGCCGGTATCAACCGGTACTGGTTGACATCTAAACATTGGTTTCATCTTGAAGTGCAAACATTTAAAATAAATAGATAAAAGTGTTGGCCGACAAGAGAATCGGAATAACTAATAAAAGAATAATTGCGTCAATCCTACAATAAATTATGTACTAAGTTACAGCCTACACATCAAAGAAAAATGATAGTGATATGATTAACAATCCTGAAACATACTAGTTATCATAAGCAATTGGGTGTTGCTCTCTCAAAGTCACAACAAACAGTACAAATGCTAGATACTCATCAAACTAGAGAAATAGTATATAGAAATTCGGTATGATGCATAATGTATGTAAATCTGTTGAATGCTAAGAGCAACAGAATAGATTGAAAAATGAAAATTAGGAAAAGTTTCAAATAAATAACTGTCAACTTCCTGTCAAATAGGCTGAAAAGGGAAACATTTGTTTATCTGAGATGTGATGTTGCAGTATTCCTAAGATGCACAAGTCATAACCAAACTATGCAACAAATCATTTGTCGAAGCACATTAAAACTATGAAAAAGGTTAAGATTGCCGTGTAATATTTGCCAGAAGAATGTTGCACGATACAAGCATATTCAGAAGTTTATGGTGTAATGCAACAATAGTTTGATTTCTGGCTTTAGCAATAAAAAGTTAAAATGGATATACAAACATAAAACTCATAAAGCATATTTATTATATGGTATATATAAACATAAATGGATATCAATTTCATCAACCCTACCAATTCAATCCTGCCGATACTATTCAATCTTGACTCCGATATTGATTTTAACAACTATTTCCATGCCCTTAGTACCATTGGAAGAAGCCTAAAAGTTACCAAATTAGCATGTCCCTAGTACCCATGTTATCTCATAGGCAGCATAAAAATTAAAAGCTTATAAATCTTACACCAATCTAAGACACCAAAAGTTTGAATCATCTTTTCAGTTTTGAGCGAAATTATTCTGTTTCACCAAACTTTTTGTCCATAGAACAAAACAAATGAAAATATTTCAGATAATAAATTTACATAGAAATAAAAGGAACCTTCAACTTCAGATCTTAGAGTTCATAAAGATAAAGCCTTTGGATTTGGATTTTTGTGAGCAACACCTCAATTCAATCAACATTCAAGAACCAAACTAGATCTGTTAGAAACAGAAGAACCCCAACCAGTTCAATAAATCCCTTAGATGGAGTCTATTGATTTGGCTGGCTACTAGAGGTACCCAATATTTTGCCCTCTATTCAGAAAAATCCTTCTGCAAGTTATCATGGCTTGATGTTATCATGGGAAATGATGGAAGCTTAGAAAGGGTAACACATGAGTGAAATATTTGCAAAATATTCTTGACAGACAAGCCCTTTCACTTTAAGCAGACTAGTGCTGCTCTCTAATTTATCTACAAGTCAGAAGTGCAAATGAACCTCAGATGCAAAGCATTTATCAAACATAGTTGAAAGATTGTGTTAGCTGATTATTTTCCTTTTGTTCATAATATAACCAAGTGAATAAGAGAAATTTATTATGATCACTAGATGTTATTCTATGAAATAGAGGAAACTTGGATGTCATAGGACAATATTAGTGAAAGATTAACATGATATTCTTGAATAACAATACACTTCTCCTTACCCAATTAACTAGCAACTAATTGATGAACCCTTTTCATTTCAAGTAGCCTAGCACTACCACTCTTTAATTGTCTACAATGTTAGAAGTGCAACGGAACCTCAGATGAATAATATTTATCCAACATAGCTCATAGCTGTAGAAGATTGAATTGGCTGGGTTTTTTTATTCATAATCTAAGAGACTCGTATTAAGTTATTATTCAATGAAATAGGGGGATTGATGAAACATTAACAGAATTCTGTGAGAAAAAATATCTGTCACCCTTCTTACTACTAGTGACTACAATTTATCATGCCTACAATTCATTGTGAATTTCCCCATTCAAAATAGGTAAAAGTATTATGATAAGGACACTATAGAGCTTACATGAGCCTGTCCTTCATTTGATCTAAAGGTTGCTCAGTCTTCCGAGTGAAAATTTCAGGTGTTCCGTTTCCATTCAGGCTATCAGATGAAGAAGATTGGCATTGGACAAAAGGGTAAACTCTTCTTCTACATTCAGTCACCAAAGGCATCAACTTAGCTCGGCTGAGGACCGATGAAGAATCATTTATACTGTTAATCCAAACAGTGTGGCGACTTGCTATCCTGAGAGCACGAGTACCCATTGAACAAGTATGCATAGAGGAACACTTGATTTCCATATATCCTTTTCGTTCATATGGAGATGAAAATGATGGAAGAAGTCCCCGTAGTTGTGTGCTCTTCATTTTGAAAAATACCTTTATGTCTGTAGAAAAACAACAAAATCATTTACCGTTCATACATGAAGAAAATGAGTTCTCCTCTAAACAACATCACTCATAACCTTTGAGGATGATATAATCGAGTGGAGGTTTCAGGTATGGCTAATACAACTTCAAATTACAAAATAAGCAATACACAAACCGCTCCTTCACGTAGGTAAGCAAAATGTGATATGAAGAGTCCTCGTTCCCACAATTCGCATGAGCACAAGGTGGCCATCACTCAATGAGTGCAGATAGACAATGACCACAGGTCCCATAAGAAGCCATAATTGTTCAGTATCAAAGATAAATTTAAAGTGCAAACCAGAGACACGAAAAAGTAATTTATTGAACGGGGGAATCCGTACGCATAGGAATTAACAGCGCATAGAAAAATAATTAAATAGGCAGAGCGTGAATACCCCGAACGAGCTTAAAGACAAGCATCAAATTCGTAGGAAACCATAGTTCGGAAACCTCACAACACAGTCGAATTGATAATCACGATCAAACCCCAACGAGATAGGTCCAAAAGATTTCCTTCCGCCCTAAGAAGAAGACGCAGACAGTAAAAACAACAAAACCACCGACACGAAACAGCGAGTTCCCAGTAACTCCAAAAACGAGGGTTCACGAAGAGTCCATCGAATCGCACCCTCAATTTAGACTTACCCTAATCTTCCGCCTGGCTCATCACCTTCGCTCGCGGCTCGCAGGGATTACGAAGTGGAACGACGAAACCCAGAAGCAGCGTTCATCCCTCGGAGAAGGGTCATTTATTTGTAGGTATATTCATATTAGTCCATCGTATCTTTCATTTTTACCAAAGGGTTCTATTTGATAATAAAATTTTCAATTCCATATACATATATATTTCCGGTCCTTATCGTTAAAATTTGAAAACTTGATTAACATGTGAAAAATAAGACCGTTCCTACAAATTCAGCGTAGAATGCCAAACGAACTCTTACAATTATTGAGAAAATAGATGCTTGCTAGACAGAGGAGATGATGGGGTCGTGTGGGCAAATTTTAAAAAGAGTCGGTGTGCGACGCAATATCAATGGTCAGATTAACCATACAGCAAACATATAGTAAAACATTCCAGATATACGAGAGGTATATATTTGTATATATCAAACTTCAATCTTAAGATTTATATAGTAATTTTTTATGTTTTAATCATCGCACCGTTTTAAAAAAAACAACTATATAGAAAACATATGCAAGTTAAATTGAATTAACCGATTAAATCTATCAAATTATTAAATTACATTTAAAATTTTAGTTTTTTTTAATAATTTTTTAAATTTATTTGATTTGATTTTGATTTATAATCAGTATTAATATATATGAATGGGACCCAACTCAACTAATAAAATATTTAATACCATTCGTATAAGAAAAATTCTATTAATTCAATAACAATCGATCAAACTAGTCAAATTTTTTTAATTCTATTTATTCAATTTTCATGATAAAATAGTCGGTTTATTAAAAATAAACAATTTAATCAATTTTGATTTATTCAATTCGTTTAATTTTTTTTTTAACTAATTACTTACTCCTAAATATGTCCAAGGCCAAGACGTTGACATAAATTTGTAAGTTCGAGCTGGTAAATTTATTCTTGTCGTAGGTGTCTTGAAAATAGCTGGTTGCTGCTGCCTCATGGCATTCGTTGCACAAGCACTCAAGTGCTTGCAATTTAAACGAATGATCCGATTCGAGAGTGTTTCTGAGTTAGCTGGAAAAATATTCGATTGAAAACTCGAATATGTTTAAATATTTTTTTTAAGTCAAATTTAAATCTATTCTCACAAACCAAATGTGAATCGAATTATAATTACTTTTACATAATTTTAATTTAAATATATTTAAATAATGATTTAAATAATTCGAATCAAATTTAAATTTAAGTCCTTTCAAATTACAGTTCGAATATGCAAATCAAAGTTTAATAATTTGAATCGAATTCAAACTCAAATTTTATTTTAAATCAAACTAGAACCAAAATTATCTATATATATATATATGTGTGTGTCTGTCTGTCAGCTTGAACGGTCGCCTGTGCGCGACGCGAGCCTTCAGATGCACCTGAAGACCCTCTGCGAAGGCTCTTTCAGGTGCATATGAAGGCTCGCGTCGTGCACAAGTGATTGTGCAAGTTAATTTCTTTATATATATACTTTTCTTACTTTGCAGACCTGCCCATGGGTGTCACGCATGGGCGGTACACCGAGAAGGCGCCTTTCATGCATCTGAAGGCGTTTTTACACTTAATCGCTCATGCGTGTCGCGCATGAGCTAGATGTACAAACTAATTTATATATATGTATTAAAGTTGAACCCAAATATTAATATTTTTATATTAGTCCACTCGATTTGATTGGTTAATTTGTACCCTACTTCGAATGGCTCACAAATCATCGGGGTAGTTAAAAAGAGAATTCATCTACGTAAGACTTGACCTTCTGCATCTCTGAAGCAGTTAATTAAAGTATCGATATATTTATATAATAATAATAGTCATTTATTTTATCATATTAAGGCATTACATCAAACTTTTATTTTATCATATTAAGGCATATTACATCAAACTTTATTATTATTATTATTAACCAAACGGAGCCTGATTATAGCAGTCCAGATTGTCCCCGTAGGTCACCCCCAGTATATCACAGTACCTCTGGTAGAATCCAATTCGGTCGGCGACCTGCGCGTTGGTTCCTTTGCCACACTCGATCCCTCCATTGATGATGTTGGTGATGACGCCATAGCCTGGAAGCCGCCCGGCTGCTATGTCAGCACTCGACGGCGTCCATCCTCCGACGATCACGTCGTGGCACGAAGGTTTCGGGGACTGCGCGGTCATCCAGAACCAGATGGCCGTCTTGAAGGAGACGGTTGGATCCGAAGCGACCAAGTCCGGATTGTTGAGCAAGTCCGACCCGATAGTTTGGCCCGCAGGCCCTCTGCCGATAGTTGAGCAAGTCCGGATTGTTGAGCAAGTCCGACCCGATAGTTGTAGTTGCTACAACAAATAAACGACAACGCATTAACCTTTTTTTTATTTATTTAATTTTTTGCCAAACCCACTGGACACTCAGCGGAAGCTAATGGTTTCTGCACCAAGTGGATATACAGACAGTGAGATATCACTTACTAAGAAATTTGGATGGGTCCTCTGCCGTAATACTTCTTTCCGGCAGCACACGGCCATTGTGAGCTTGTTACGCAGTAATCTGGTGGATTCCCTTGTTCCACCAAGAAGCAGTAACCCCACGCGTAAGGCCGTCTGGAGCACTTGACCATCCTCCTAATTTGATTTTTTTTTCTATAATTAATTAATCAGACAGAAACATTTCTCCTATTCATTTTTAAATGAAAAATACTTTTGAAAAGTATTTCACAGTGCCCCTCCGTTTGATTTTAACGCTCCCCTTTGCACTTTGTCATTGAAGACTTCAGTGAAGAGTTCTCAGGGGTTCTAGCCTAAATTGTAATTTATTAAATTTGAGGAACAAAATAAAAATATGCATCGTGGACCGAGTTGGACGCACCGGTTGTTTCATGGGATGTGTGTGCGAAGAACGCCGCGAGCTCCCTCTTCCGAGCGGTGATGTCGCCAGTCGTGCCGAACCTCGCGTAGGAGTTCGCGGCGGCGAGGAACGCGTTGTAGGTGTAGAATCCCTTGCCAGGGCAGGCGGCGTCATTCCGGTGCAGGAGCATCTGCTCGAAAACAGAGGAGGTGATGATCGACGCCACTCCGCCGCCGCCGCCGCCGCTCTGCGGAGATGGGGAAGGAGTTGAGCCACCGCACTGGCTCTGGCAGCCTGCGCTGCAATAGGCGGAAGTGCAGAGGCCTCCCGAGCAGAGCGTGCCACCGGCCTGGCTGCCGCACTGCGCGCCGGAGCCGCTGTCGCACTGGCCCTGGCAGCCGCTGCCGCAGTAGTCGGAGGAGGAGCCGCAATAGCCGTATTGGCTGCAGCAGAGACCGCCGGAGCAGACAGAGCCTCCTGCTTGCCGTCCGCACTGCTGCGCGTGGGAAGAGGTGGCGAAGGCGGTAAAGAAAACGGCCAAGAAGCAGATCTGGACCTTCATGTTTCCCTGTTAGGCGGTAACCCACCCGGGAATGCGGAATGATGGGGTGGATGTTGGTCAGACTGATTATTTGTAAATCTTAAATTATTATTATTATTATTATTATTAAAAACTCACTCTTTTATTAAATTATTAAGAAAAGTACTTTGTTATTATTAATCATTAAAATAGCATTCTATCACACTTTTATTATTTAAATTATTCTTTTTTGTACTTAGTCGTCCTAATACATGGAAATTTAATCACCTGTTATTACTAGGGTGGGCATAATTTAATTAAAATCGAAAAAATCGGCCAAATAAAATTTTTTAATTTTTTTGGTTTGTTTTTTTTTTTAATTTTTCGGCTGGATTCGGTTTAGATTTTTTAAATTTCGGTTATTTGGTTTTAGCTCCCAAAAAATCAAATAAATCGAACCGGCCGTATTACAATTAAAATATAATTTTTTGGATATTGAGTCGTACAAGTGGAGTGAGCAATTAATCACTTATAATTTTCTTACTTATCATGACTTTACATATATAAACTTAACCATCCTTCACTGACTCCTCCATCACTGCCGGAGGCACCGCCCATAGTAGAGGATATTCTTGTGCGTATAGAGACGGCAATCACACAATGTTTCACAGAGACTGCCGCTATGCAAAAAAATCTACAAGATATTTTAGTCGATGTTAATGTCGTTGTTAATGTCGTTTCTGCTTCATCTAGTCCTTCCTACGTCGCACCTCCCTTACTCGGTGAAAATAAATCCACTTGGATTTAGACTTGGTACAACTCAACATCATCTTTCCTTTTGGTTCGAGAAACCCAAAAATTATTATGTAATTTTACAAGAAGATGAAAAAAAATAAGGAATTATATGAACAACTATGTAAAAAAAAAAAAAAAGGAGAATATCTTCCGGTTTCGAAGGAATTGCACGAATAGAAATTAAGAAAAGGATCGATTTGATCCAGGTCATAATCTAT
>JBAMIB010000031.1:4537575-4550007 GCA_037177415.1 Kaempferia rotunda
ATCAATTGGACTTTGACTCAATCAATTACCCAATCGATTGGGCAACCCTAACTTGTCTAACTCAAGTCTAGGGTTACCTTGTCTGACATTTGGTCAACCATGACCTGTTGAGACTTTTTCATCAAGTGTCTGGTCAACCTTTTAACTCACTTGGACTTTGTCAACTTTCCATTGGACTTCCAATCACCACGTGTGGACCTCATTGACCCACTTGGATTTTCTTTTTGTCTAACTGCGGTTAGAATTTTTCTCTTGCCAATGTGCAATCCCCCTGATCCACTTGGACTTTCCTTTACTAACGTACGATTCTCCTTGACCCACTTGGACTTTTCCTTTGCCTAACTGTAGTTAGGACTTGCCAACGTACGATCCTCCCTGATTCACTTGGACTTTCCCTTTACCTAACCACAATTATGACTTTACCCTTACCTAACACTCGAGTTAGGAATTTTCATTTTCGAACCTCTAGTTAGGACTTAAACTAGTCGACAATCAAGTATCCGGTCTTCTATGACATACTTGACTTCACTCTCATCTTGTTCAAACATATTGTTCAAACATCGAAACTCAAACTCGAACTCACTTGAGCTTAGTAAAACTAGTTAACATTGACTCGGGGATGACTGCACCAATAATCTCCCAACCATAATCAAACTGGTCAATGTTGATCTGAGGATGATTGGACCAACAATATTGTGTATTATTTCTAATATATATATTTTATACCAGATATTCAGATCTTATAATCCAATTAATTTTAAAGTAGACTATCCGACCCCACATTCCACCCACTAGGTAAATTGTGATGGCTCGTGAAGTGGCAGTACCCCAACTTCACTAATAGTTTAATCATCGTAAATGTGTCCTACATGAGAATTGAACTCTGACTACTTGGGAAATGCACCCTACCTCAACTTGACATGATTAACTAACTCACAAATGAGCATCACTCACAAATCTAAAAAGTTCGGTTTTATTGATCTTGCAAGAAAAGTTTTAGTTTTGGGTCAATCCTATTCAACCATCCCCTCTAGCTAGTACATATCATCTATTACAATGATAATACAATTCTAATGTTGGGAAAAATAAGAGAGCCGATTGAAAAACTTCCATTAGACTGTTATAATACTATATATTCTTTACCCTTTTTTTTAATATTTACATTAATTAATTTAACGAGATATTAATCATGCATTGTAATTATAGGCTATTATCGAATTGGAGACCATCAATGTAAACTGAATCGTACTTGGTTATTATTGTTGAGGTTTGTCCACCAACCCCTACACGAGAAAATGGATGTCAATTGAGAAAGATCGAGCTGCTTATTGTTGGTGCAATTGTATCCTAAATAACAGAGTTTGGCCTTAGCATTTGATATTTATGCAAAGGGTTTAAATTAGACTTTGCATTTGTATTTAATATGTGTTAAATTTTGTAAGAACTTAGCAAACATACATGGAGTTTGTGGGGCTCATGACTTGATGAGGCCAAATGTTAATGATGACTTGGCATGATGAAACATTAAGACGATGTTAAAGAAACTCATGGATAATAACTTGGGGTGGCTAAGTTGGTTGTCTCAATGGTTTGGGGTCCATTTGAGATCGGAGAAGGATCATATGAGATATCCACGGAAATGTAGGATGAGAAGCATTAATGGGGCACAATGTTGAAGGTAAGTGGAAGAAGAAGGCAGAGTGAAGGATGACATGTATAGTGAGTTGAGAGCTTGATGTATATGAGGGACAAGTAACCTAGCTATAGTTGGAAATAGCTCTATTATGTGAGCAGTAAGAATTGAGAGGCATGTAATCATGGTAGAGAGAAGATCTCAACTTTGGCAAAGACTCAATCATTAGGATGATTGAGAGAAGATTCCAACTTTGGTGAAGACTCGATCATTAGAATGATCATAATCTGGGCTCTAGTTGACTAGAGATGATTCTAGTCAACTAAGGATTTGATTTAGACTAATCAACCAATGAACAAAATGTTTTTATTTGTAGCTAAGTCATCTAGAGCGTTAATTGATTTGTGGTCAGTTAACTTATGATAAATTCTAGCAAAAATATTGATGCTTTAGTAGGAAAACTAGAAGGAGCCCTTGATTTGATGAAGTTGTGTTGCAAATGCTAAATGACACCAGAGCTATAGTGGATGATCAACTGACTGATGGTAAATTATAATTGACTCATGTAGTTGTTAGTAAACTACTAGATGAAATGATCAAAAAATTAGTCGACTGATAATAGTCAACTAATTGGCAATTGATCATCAAAACAACAAGTGAAGTTTGAAATATTTGAAAGCTATAAAAGGAGGACCAAGGGAGACTTTTGAAGGCTAACAAAATATTGATTGCTTTAATCTATTTTCTTTTCTCTTGCAATCCTTTTAGCCTTCCTTTAAGCCTCATTATAATATTCATATGCCCCCTAGAGGTGGGGAAAACTCTTACCATCGAAGCTAACAAAGATGAACAATAAGATAACAGAATGAGATAACAAAACAATAAATAATTATAGGATGGAGTTCTTCTTTAGCTTGCTTTCACTTGTTACTTTTTTTTTCTCATTTCAAGGTTTCTTATTATCAACAGTTGTTATTTTTTTTGCCTAAGTCAACTATTAACTTACCTATAGTTGTTCACTACTTTCACCTAGTTGACTGCACCTGCATCTATTTGACTTCCTAGCTCCAAACAAAAAACATGAGTCGATTGATTTTCAATTAGTTAAGTAATTAACTGTAGCAACCGAATCAATATGCTCTCATAGCCAATCTTATTGTATTTAGGGATGAACATTTGGTTAATTCGGTTAATTAAATATTAATTTTGTATAATTTTTTTATTATTTTTTAAATAAAATTGGTATTAATTCGGTTAATTCTATATTAATTTTATGTAAACTTTAATTTAATTCGATTAACTAATATTAAATTGACTTTCGATTAATTCAATTAATTTATACTGAATTAACTGAATACTCATACATATTTGTATCAATAGCTCTATGCATGGATTCCTACTTTTGACATCAGTTACCTAATTTTTCATAACTAACTTCCCAATTGACTAACCCCACAAGTAATCTAACCCAAGTTGATTACTTTGTTGAATCAATCATCAGGCAAATGAAGCCAATCTTCAATCGACTCTCAACAACTAATTCTAAGGTTAAGTCCTTGCCTAATTCTTGTACCCAAAATTCAAAGTATATGTCACTCATTAGCTCTACTCTCACTTTTAGACTTCCCTACCGAGGGTAAGCCTTTGGAATTTCCTTGTTAAGTCAAGAGGTATTGCCTTTAAGATTTCAGTTTTTTTTTTTTTTTTCAAAAGGTGCACGTGAGAATTCATATTTATCAAAAATCGTATCCTACTTTAATTCTAAATTTACCAAAGGACGTAGAAAAAAAATGAAATTTTTTTTTATCCCTCCTGCCAACAGCCGATGTTGGGTCTGATATGATAAAATATCAGGCCCAACATGAGTTTGATATTTTAAAATATCAAATCCAACACTATCTTCATATTTTATTAGGCCCAACGTGAGACTGATATTTTATCAGGTCCACGTTAGGCCTGATATTTCCATATCAGACCCAACATGAGCTGCATAGATGACACTTTAGTGGCAGAGGTAAAAAAAAATTTTATATTTTTTTCTACGCTTTTTGATAAATTTAAATGTAGGATATGTTTTTTTGATAAATATAAATTTCCACGTGGTAAAAAGCAGTTAAGATTTCATATGTAAGATACCTTGTCTTTAGGCCTTCCTCGCATGCATAATATTAGTCAATCTTGACCCTACCAACTTTATACGTAAATAATTTTTTTAAATAATGATACCATTCCAACTATAATATTGGCTGAGAAGGAACTACAATAAATGTAAAGAGAACATTATGGATCCAAGATTAAAACATTTGGATAAGATTTTCATATGAACGAGATAGGTACTAGTATATCAGACAGATAATTTAAATGTAATAATTATCTATTAAAGACTTTTCATTATTTTAAATGTATATGCAGGTGTAATTCACATGAACGTCATCCAATATCAAATTGGCATTTTAAAAGTAGAAGAGGTGGTAAGTATGGCAAGACAGATATGCCCATGTCATTTTAGCTATTTAGCAATTTAGATGGTGTTTAATTTAGGGGTTTGAAAATGAATGGAAGATATTTGGATAATAGGTTTGGAAATAAAAAAATAGAATCATTCATAAATATTTAAAAATAGATAAAACTCAACCGCATTGATGGGTTTAGAATTTATTCCCGATTCTTATTCCTTCGAGCAACGACAGTTTTGCGGCTCCCATGGAACCAAGGGCAGATGACAGTTGTCTATTGGGAAAAAAAAAAATTGAAAAGAAAAAATAAAAATAAAAAAGCAATTTAAAAATGCAAAAAAATTGGGAAAAAACAAAAATTTTAAAAACAATTTTAAAATGGGGAAAAATTTTAAAAAATGAAAAATTGGAAAAAAAAAAAAAAGGAAAAAATAGGGAAAATAACAAAAAAAAATAAAAAGAGAAAAAAAAAATAAAAAAGGGGGGAAATCGAAATTTTATAAAAAAATAGAAAAAACCCAAATAGTAATTAGGAGAGAGAATAAAAGGGGAGAAAAATAAAAATTTTAATTTCAGAAAAGATAATCATATCTAATCATAGCTTATAAACCAAACAACAGTATTGACATGAGTAAACTCATTTCTATTCCAGTCCACTATCAAATATATTCTCATTCATGCATCTCATACCAAACTTCACCAGTTAAAATTGCTAGACAAACATAACACAGTACAATGGTAAAAGATAAGATAGATCTATAATGAGGGCTTGAAACTAACAGGGCACCTTATACACTTGGGGTGTTTGAATCATTAGTGATGCTAGGTCATTCGTCAGGAACTTCCAGATCAATCAGTTCCATAATTAGTTAATTTGAAATGTTAAATATCTGAATTAAAAAAAAATAAATTTATAAAAGAAAGAAGAAAATAAACTAGGAACACATGAAGAAGATCAATTAGTCGTTAATGAAAGAAAGTAAATCTCTTACAACCTAGAGATGCAACGCCGCTCGTAGTTTTAACTTGGTATTTTTTTTGTGAAATAATTTAGTATTTGGGCAGGATTATAGGATTGCAATAATAGTAAATATTTAGACAGACAGGCGAACGGGTTAAACTGGTTGGCAGTTGATGTGAATTTATTTTTCTAGATAGACAATAGAATTTAGAATGATTTGAAGGGTATTTTAGAATTTTTATTTTTCAGATGTGGGACAAAAAGCGTGGGCACCGGCTGCAATTAACGACTGCGATTTCTGCCTATAAATGACAGATACCGTAAAAAGACGTCGTCTTTGGGCTGAATCCGATCTGGAATCAGCTGCCGACGACGAAAAAGATGGGGGAGATACCTTGTCGCCGATCCTTCCAAATGGAGGAGAATTTGAGGTTTGTTTCGTCGAGAAAAGAAAGGATTTTTTATTTGATGTCCTCACCTGGTCGTCGATGTTGGTGAAGATTGTTGCGGACGGTAATCTTCCTTTCTTGACCAAGTGAATGTAGTTTTCCTGATGGCGATCGATCCAATTATTCTTCTTCCTGAGTCGAGATATAGACGCTAAATTTTGCTTCCCAGCGAGTGTTTTTCCAGTTAATTTTTTTTCCTCCATCTCTTGTAGAATTTGGGGATCATGGGATTTCTAAGCGTCGTGGGCAATTCCTTCGGGTGTTCCGCCACCGGAGAGCGGCTGGTGTCGGCCGCGAGAGATGGGGATCTGCAAGAGGCCAAAGCCCTCTTAGAGGTCAATCCTCGACTTGCTCGGTACTCCACCTTCGGCGTTCGGAATTCGCCGCTCCATTACTCCGCAGCTCAGGGTCACCATGAGGTAGCCAGAAGCCTGCGTCGGTTGATTTTGCATCTTGTTAAAAGCATCAAAAGAATCTCTGACTTCAATTGGTGATTTGCTGTTCTCCAGATTGTCTCTCTTCTGATCGAATCTGGAGTTGATGTTAACCTAAGGAATACACGAGGACAGGTAGTACCAATAACGGTTCTGATTTTCTTGTCATTTATTTTTACTCTGTTCAACTTGTGTTAATGTTGCAGACTGCATTGATGCAAGCTTGTCAATATGGTCGTTGGGAGGTTGTTCAGACATTAATTCTTTTCAAAGCCAATGTAATCTGCAATTCCACCTACACTCAAAGATTGCTTGCCAATTTCAGATTCTCATTATCTTTTAATACAATGTTTGGAAACTGGCCACAGATTCACCGGACAGATTATCTCAATGGCGGAACAGCTCTCCACTTTGCAGCTATAAAGGGTCACACTCGTTGCATACGCCTTCTCCTTGCTGACTATGTTCCAAGCATATCTAATTTTTTGAAAATGATGAGGTCAAAATCAAAACGAGAATCGTCTATTTCTGACTTCGACAAGAGGTATATTTAGGTTTGTTGGTATCCTGTGCTTCTTTTAGAAGAAGATTTGACCTCCTGCTGCTAATTGGCAGTGCATTATCTAAGGTTGTGAACCAAAAGGCTGATGGCGGCATCACAGCTCTGCATATGGCAGCACTAAATGGGCAAGCAGAGACCGTGCATTTACTACTAGACTTGGGTGCTAGTGTTTCTGAAGTCACTGTGAAAGATGGGTCAACAATTGATCTTATTGGTTTTGCTTTTCTCCTTTTTTTTTCCTTTACATACCATCTATTTTCTTGTGGAATTACGTCCTTCATACTTGGTCAGTTTTCCTCAGATTTAGAAAATTTCTTTGATCTTTGTTAAATAGGGGAACATATTAACAAGACAATTTGTTTTTCTTGGTCAAAATTGGTCATGCCATACTCAATACTTAACCTTTGCAGGCTTCTCTCATTATTTTTATTTGCTCCTATCATACACATCTCAGGCATATAGATAGGACTGACAATTTACAATTATTGGATCATTTTCAGAAGTAAAACAGATTTGATGATTATCTAATCTTACTCTCATCAAAGCTCAAGTCTGTGCATAAACCCTTATAGCAAGTATTTGGACCTTCATTAAGTAATTGTGTCATCGTCTTAGAGGGAACCCTAATTTTTTTAAAGAAAGAAAAGAAAATTCTGAATTTGTAATGTTAATTTGGTAAGCAATGAGGAAAATGAATCCAGCCCTGTCTCAATTCCTAATGTAATTGTTATATTCATAGACTTGCTCTCCTTAGTGTAGCTTTGTGGGATAGAAATGAATGCATTCCATACTTATCGTCTAAGCCTCATGACTTGCTTGAGAAAAGTGGGAATGAGCTGCTTCACATATTTCAGGTATCTACCAATTCTAAATGACAGGAATATCTACTCAGGCCAAGGGTCATTTTTGTGACTGAGAGTGGAAGTTTGAGGTTATTGTCTGGCAGTGTACTTGTCTAGAAATTGCAACAATAGCTTCAATTGTAGTAGAAGAATGATTAACC
The DNA here is from genome assembly GCA_037177415.1 of Kaempferia rotunda. Taxonomy (NCBI): domain Eukaryota; kingdom Viridiplantae; phylum Streptophyta; class Magnoliopsida; order Zingiberales; family Zingiberaceae; genus Kaempferia; species Kaempferia rotunda. The sequence goes on from JBAMIB010000031.1 coordinate 4,545,074, forward strand.
AGGCTGGGTAATGTCGAGCCTGCCGTGACCGGCCCTGCACGGCCCGGTCCCACGGAAGTTTTCCACTGGCTATAGGGTAAATCGGAAAACACTCGTGGTAGGTGGCCCAGAAGCCCAACATCCCTTAGTTGCGATTCTCATTTGGAGGAGCAATTCAATTGTAGTAGAAGAGACACTTATTTCAGTTGATCACTAAGAAGTATTAAATTAAAAGTTCTGCAATTTTCACTATACAAGTTTTCCCACTGGAGATCATTATTGTCTGCAATATGTTTCAGTTTTTCTTTACTTTCTCTAACTAGATCATCATATCATTCAATTTGATCACTGTACATTTACATAAAGCAATTTTGTTTGATCTATTCATTCATTTATTAGACGAAGTAAGGTCAGTTATATGAAATAACTAATTTCAACCCTTTTAATCTTATCGAGCAGGTGCTGGAAGCACACCGCTTCACTATGCAGCTTGTGGGGGAAATGCAGTGTGTTGTCAGGTAGTAATTAGTTTTTCATTCTCTGTAACTATGTTATATCAACACACGATATATGGGCATTCAGGTTCTTATAGCAAGAGGAGCCAGCTTGAGTGCTGAAAATGGTAATGGGTAAGTTCCTAAGGTTTAACTCGTGTTGATTTATGATAAATCTCATATAGAGCTAGAATTCTGCCTATTGCTTGACTAATTGCATATATTTCTTCCACCCCTCAGATGGACCCCTTTAATGGTAGCCCGTTCATGGCATAGAAATTTGATTATAGAAATCCTAAGTCACAGACCAAGCGGTCGTATAAAGGTTCTCCCCTCCCCATATTTATCTATTCCTCTTATGAGCATCATGAAGATTGCTAGGTAAGTCTATTTGACTGTTGTTATTTACAAACTTTAACTGCACCCCTTGTCTTTTGTCCGAATAAACTACTCATACGCAGAGAATTGGGTTGGAGGAGCACAACCCAGTCACCTGCATGCACTGATCCTTGTGTTGTTTGCTTGGAAAGGAGATGCACAGTAGCTGCTGAAGGTACACTGATTCTTATTTATTAATGGTTACAGTTTATTTCCCAGCCTAATACTGTGGATTATGCCATTTCAATTGCCGATTGGGTGCTAATGGAACCCATATCAGAATGAAGTTTCTTTTTTTCCCCCTTATTTTACTTCTGTTTTGTCCTGTCAGAGTTTAATTGACATTAATAAATATTGCTTGGACCTACATAATTCTAGATACCACAACAAAACTACATTAGCATCAGAGCAAAATATAGTAAAATAAATCAGTATCTCGATTATAATCACCGACAACCGTACATGAAAGTCATTGAAATATCAACCTTTCTTGAAACTAAGGGAAGCAGAGGAAACATTGTTAGCCACTAAATGTTAGCAGGAATTCAGTGGTATGATAATATATGTAAGAAACAAGGAAGATAGTAAACAAGAATTAGAACATGCGAACTCAAAGAATATGAAAATTGAAACACAATGGGGAAATACCTCATATACACTAATGCGACATGGTATTTACCGATTAACATATACCATTGCGTTAAGAAAAACTAACAATTATGTATAATACATATCTCAAATAGTAACAATAAGTAGAAATGAGAACTACATTAGTGCCTTGCAACACTATTTTAGCATATCATAATAACCATTGCACAAGTAGCTTTGAGTGTGAAACCTATGGATTGCCCCTTCTCTCGAACATTACGGAAAGGTACACTACATGCGCTCAAACAAAAGTACAATTGTCTCACTAGTAGTCTAAAAATGCACACTCACTGGTCAGCACAAATGGCGAGTAGCTTGCTGATTTGTGTTTGCCAAATTATGTAACGTACTAGCTCTTTCTTTAAATATTTAGGAGTTATACAGCAATACTTGAAACTAGGGAGTTGAAGTTTTTCAGAAGTTGCCATCTGATGTACTTGTAAATGTTTCTTTCTACTATTAATACACGCTCACTTGCCTTGTGCAAAAAGTGTGTTATCATTACAATGCTTGCATACCTGCCAACAAATTAGTTGAAGGTCCATATAATTACATGCCTGAAGGCTCATTGGCATAAGGTTCTTAATGTAGGCAAATGGTTAGGAGCCAAAATAGCAATCACAACTAGAAAAATATATTGTGATACTAAGGTAATCAACTCATTGCATACATGTTCCATGTATGAATAACCCTATCACTATAATGAATAGGTATAACATTTATTTCATGATAAATAATGTATTTATGAGAGGAGCATCATGCATTCACTAGCACACATTATCTACTCGCAGAACGCATGTGAAATCTCTAGAGAAATAACCTCACAATCTCATAAACATATCATTATCCTCTATTATATAATATACGTGTATAAACAGTCCAAAAAATACCATAAACACTAGTGAAAAATGAAAAATAATGGTCATATAATTTAGCAACTCTAGACAATGGAAGTGGATCAAGCGCTAAAAGGAAAATAAAATGTCATGTCCAAGTTAACTTGGAGACGGGAAGGAATTAAGGTTTTGCCATCTATACATTTGATGGGGCTCACATTGTCTAAATGAGGGAAGAAGCAAGAGGGGTCTAACCTAGAAGACGAGAACGATGGATGGTTAAAAATCATTACTATTGCATACCTAGGGTACCATTTACATCACCAATCATTGAATCACTAGTTTGGTCGGAGGAAAGCCTCTACTCGGATGATGGAAGGAAGAAGCATATTGCATTGATTAAATCGTGGAAAATTAGGAAAAAAAACAAATTGTAGAAATGATGATGGACTTTAGCACAGAAAGATTTGTACACCAATCAAATAGAAAAGAAAGTCGCAAGATCTATTATTGTCGATGCATATCTTTTAGATTTACAATAAAGTGCTCTCATCACAAGTAGTGTCTTTAAGCTATCAAAAAAATAATCATTGTCAATTTGATGTCACCATTCAAATAACCCACATGACTTGAGGTAGTGAGCACTAGTGAACTTCTAAATGCGACTACTAAAGGAATCAAGCCATCCCATTGCTATGACTTCCACCACCATGAAACCTCATCGGGAGAGGGAGAGTAAGACTCACCAAGATCGTATAGAGGATGCCTCATCAACATTTGAAAGAGAGAGGAAAGGAATTGAGATCAAGAGGACCGAGTGAAGGAGGAGAGCATTCTTTGGTGGCACTATAAAGGGGAAATGGTTTGATCATGACCTTGACTGATTGAAGTATGAGGTGAGCGTGATCCACATCAAATTCCACAAAGGAAGTCAACAACAAATGTTGAACTCAAGATCTGGGGGTGACGATGGCCAAACCTTCTGAGCTAGAAAAGAATGGTTTATGAATTTAAGAAATGATTCCAATTTGCATTTTAATTCAAGTATGATTCCTCATTATATATGCCCAAACAAAGAAATAGATTACATCAACAGTGGGTATGCCAACTTGTCTGCTTGTGAATAATGCAATTGTAACTGCTTCTAACAAATATAAAGTTTTTTCTTGTCAAGAAACTCCTATGTTGAGATAGCTGGTTACTAAAAAGATTACATCATTTATTAATACTTTGCTTCTATCTAATTAAGGTTGGTGCAACTTGAAGTCAAATTGTGTTAAGAAGAGAGCTAAATCATTGATGAACTTGTGCCTCATACTTATCACATCACAGGTTGCAACCATGAATTTTGCACCAGATGTGGCCTGTACCTGTGTTCCACCACCAACACCTCAACAAGCTTGTTGGTGCCACCGGGATCCATCCCTTGCCCCTTGTGCAGGCATCCTATTGTCTCATTTGCCAAAATTCCTGGAGTGAGTCCAATCAGGGAGCTGCCGAGAAGGAGTATAACCTTGTCTCTATGCACTGCCTGCCCATCTGTGAATGGCATTAGTGCCACTGCAGTGACTGCACCAATGACTGCACAGTTCTGTAAGCCCGAGTTCCATTTCACAAGGGCCCCTCCTTTTGGTTCCTCTTCTTTTAGGTCACTTAGCTGCCAAAGGTTTCCCTCCATGAAGATGAACCAAACACTTTGCATGGGAGTTCCTGAGACAAGCCCCTCACTCGTGAGATTTTCAAGGTCTGGTTCGAACTTAAGACGAGTCTCTTTCACATCGCAAGCCATTGTCACTAATGCGGAGAGGGGTTAGTTTTTTCACCTTCAAATCAATTCTTTTGTCACCCCTACGATTTCTGCTATGTATATTTTTGCCAAGTTTGTTCAGTAGAGAATCATGGATTCTGTAATTACTGTTTGTAATTAAAACAAGTTTGTTTGTGTAAACTGTAGCCAAGTTGTTGCTATGATTTCTTTTAGCTAAGAAAGCAGTAGGACTATCAAATTTAAGCGCATTAATGCAAGATAACTTGATACAGTGTTGGGCTACTGAGCGTTTATCGTTCCGCATGGTCCAAACCTTCCATTCTCAAAGGCCATGACTGCGTAGAAAAATTAAAAGAAAGGAAAAAGATACCTCTATTTGTGTTGTGTTTATTCTCCAATAGAACGGAAATGAAAAAGGAAAACATACACTTTCATTCTATTGCATGTTCATCAGAAAGGAAAGTTGAGGAATTTAATTTGAAATTGGGTCCGTAAAATTAAAATATTTTTCTTTCCTTTGACATTTTAGTGGTTTTGATGAAGAAAACGCATTAAAAAAAGGTACTATTTGGTTTTTAGTTCAAAAGGTATAGTTGTGGGTAAGTTGCTTTAAACTCCCCAATTAAAATTGGGTCTTTGCATACAGTCCCTACGTGTAACAAGTTTTATTTTCACTCCCTAACCAATTATAATAGACACTAATTTATCTAATTGTCCTTATATTTTTTAGGTATAAAATGTCCAAAATAAATTATCATTCCTCCAAAGGGGGACGACCTCCGAAGGGGGACGACCTCCGGGCGGCCTCCGGCCGCCCGCTCGAATCCAAAC
>JBAMIB010000031.1:4550808-4560838 GCA_037177415.1 Kaempferia rotunda
TAAATGACGAATGACTAGTGCAGTTCTCGAGGAAATCTGACGAAGGAGCTCCAAGCGGGGAAGGCACCCGGTCGAGAAGGTAGCAGCACGGTCACTCAACCAACAAGTGTCTAGTCAGTTGGACACTCATCCTCCTTCGACTAGACTTGAAGGGGAGGCTTATGATCCGGGTGAAGAGAAGACAGGTCAAAAGCCGGTCCACAAAGAAGCAACGTCACCTGTTCTCAATGTCGACAGTCTATGAACCAGACAAACTAGCTGGCTGACCGAGTGAAGCAATTGGTCAGCTAGAGTGGCTTGTTCCAACTTAACAGATGTGAATACTGGTCTGGAGGAACAAACCAATTGAACAGAAAGGAGTAATTGCCGAGAGAGCTTACCGGGCGACACACTCGGTCGGACAGATTGGTCGCAGAACAAACCAACTGAACTGAAGGGAGTAATTGTTCAGAGAGCCGATCGAGCATCTCACTTGGTCGGGTGGATTCGTTACAGATAATGTATAGCAGCTGTCTTATTGCCCGACCGGGCTACGCACTTGGTTGGGCTACGTGACTCTCCCAATGTAATGGCGAAAGAGTTCTCATCCAACTGTGTGGGCTGTCCGCCTACATCAAGAAGAGCAGTCGTCCGGTCAGAAGGCAAGTGTAACGCCCGATCGACCTCAGAGCTGCTGGTCCTCTTTGTCGCCTAACGTAACAAAATGGCAGGAGAATATTCGTTGTCAGAAGACATGTGCTGCAATGCCATGTACGGAGGAAGCTTCCAAATCTGACACGTACGGATGACGCACCCAATTAAGGAAAGGAATCAAGTATCATAAATGGTTGGCATTATTTAAGGCAACCCTTTAAATGACCTCCTCATCCTCCAGGTATAAATACACTCTCTCACAGGAATTAAAGGGACACGCGAGGAGCATCAATTTTGCTCCTTCTTCATTCATCATTTCATTCTCTTCTACATTGGACTAATTTGAGCATCGGAGGACCAAACAAGGGGACGCCCTTCCTTGTTCCTTTGTTTGACCGCTAACGTTTTTCTTGGAGTTTTGTTTTGTGTAGTATCCAGCTCCGCCTCCTGTTGACTCTCCTTGACTCCACGTGAAGGCTAGAATCCTCGGTGTTCATCTCCCCGCTTGCAGACAGGGACACCATAAAAATATTATTTTTAATTTATATTATAAAATTTAAAGTATATAGATATACAACAACAATAATAACTAAGTCTTATCTGACTATGTCATCATCTATATTTAAATAAATTTTATCTTATTTTATTATTGCTAACTAAGTCTTTTTTTTTTCGTTCTTCTCCCTTGTTAGATGTGTGCATTTGTCATAGTTTCACATTGCCTAAATGGGCTTTCATTGGTTTTTTTGTATAACTTCCCTTTAAATTTTAGAGGAACTTTATGATCACATAAAACACCCGACGCTAACTTTCATTTTTGTATTCTATGTAAGATGTTTCTCTCAAACCCTCTTTCTTTTTGCAAAAATGATCCTAAATACTTAAAAATCTCGGTTCCAAACAACTCGTCATTCCTATCTTAATAATTGTCTTATTATATATAATATTGCCAAGGTTCTAAAATTCGCTAGGCGCTAGTCGGGCGGCAGACTGGCGCCTAGCGCCTAGGCCGTCTAGGCGGGGACTAGACGACGCTAGGCGGATTCCTCGGTATCCCACTATCCTTTGATTTATGTGGACTGTGGGCATAAAACAGTAAGTGCTAAATCATACAAAATTACAAATACAATTAAAATAATAATTAGAACAGTAATTTACTGTCAAAAATACTGTAAGTTGTAACAAAGTAACAGTTAGTTCACACTTCACAATTTTTGACAGAGTTTTTAACACTAACAGTTTACCATGATACCATCAAACAATTAGTTAATCAAATTAAGTAATTAACTAATAGAGTAATAGTCTAACTGAAATTTGAAGATGCACAGTTCAATTTGAAGATGCACAGCAGCAAACCGAGTCACTCTTCGACGCGACAAAGGCTGAGAAAGAAGAAAAAGAAGGAGAAAGAAGAATACTCACCGAGTCACCGACAAAGGCAGAGAAAGAGAGGAAGGAAGAGAAGAAGTGCTTTCGTCGGAGAGGAAGGGATTCCGCCGCTGCTGTGGAGAGGCCGAGAGGAGAAGGAGAAGTGTCTTCGTCGCTATGGAGAGGCTGAGCGTGTCGTCGCCGCCGTTGTGGTCGCCGCTGCGGAGAGGAGTAGCACGTCGCTGTGCCGCTGCGGAGAACTCGCGAACCTAATCGCGATTATTTTGTCGCGATTTTTTTTTCTCGAGAACCGGCTTTTAACCTAATTGCGTAATCGCGCGTGGACGCCGCGACCCGAACACGCGCCTGGGCGCCGAACTCGCGCCTGGGCGCCGAACACGGCCTCCTAGGCGGCTGCTCCGCCTAGGCTGGCCGCCTGCGTGGTTTTCGGGACGGCGGGCGGCCGCGTCACGCCCAGGCGGCGCCTAGGCGGGCGCCTAGCCCGTATTTTAGAACACTGCGAAGGATATTTACAATTATGATATACATCTCAAAGAGACCAATTATTCTTAGACTAGGTAATATGACCAGTAAAGTAACTCTTATCTAGTCTAACAGATACAATTTTGTTTGGTATATACAAAAGTGGACTAATAAATGTCAAGCACCTCGAGTAAATTGTGCATTAACACTAACTCATTTTGTGATTGTGTTACACAACTATCCATTCAGTTTCTCAATTATGCTTGTGGTTGCCATAATATACAACCACAGCAAAATCAGGATGGCATATGTATCATGTTAAAATATAACTCCAATAATACAAATATGATCTAGCTTCGGGATAGTGGTGATTCGGTATTCATATTCCAGATCTAGCAATTCACTTTGTACTGTACTTTTCAGGAAAGGTCCTGGAAATTCACTCAAAATCATAGAGATTAGGTGTCATGTGTTAGTGTCATCTCAAATGAGATGGTAGCCATAGAACTTGATGCATAGGAAGAAAGATGAACTCAATGATTGTTTAATTAGATTGTTGAAATGCTCGTGCATAAATTAACCTTCAAATACCTTCTTCCAGTCATAATCCACAATAAATACACTAGCTACATCTACTCACTGTTACAAGATTAAATAGCTAAATTTTTTTATCAGTAGGTATTTGATACTTTAACAGAATCTAGCATAGTTTGGGCATGTCAGTTAATACCTGTTGTATGCATTTTATTTCAATGTCAAGTTTGTCCCTTCCAGATCAAAAATGTATTGACATATATGGTATCTAGTTAAACTGACAATCTAGTAGAGGTAGAATCTTACAGCAAATTACGTCACTTATCAAAATTTTCATATCAATAGAGAATCATTTATGCAGTAAATGTTGAGTGCTTCTTTAGATGCATTTACGAAGCTCAAGAAAATTTGGAAAAAAAAAAAAAAACATCGCAACATCATCACTAGATTGAAATAATTTTAAAATAAAGGAAATTGAAGTTTTTCTTTAGGGTATGAAACAGAAAATTTGATAAAAATTGAACTAGGGCTTGAAAGTGGAGGTCTGAGGGAGTGAGATGGGACCGCGGCGAGGGTCATTTTCATCATCAAGAAGCCTTCGCACCCGCCTCTTAGCGCAATACTGCCGATCGAAGTGCTTCACCTGCCCAATTTCGACCCCCAACCGTTTCGCATAACCGAAAAGAAACAAAAACAAATGGAGGAATCTAAGGGAATGAAATTACGAAATACCCAGGTGGGGCGGCACTTGGCGGCGAACTCTGCCCGGGCAGCTTTGCAGTCGGCAGGGTAGAGGAGGCCGACAGTGGCGATCTCAGTGGGCTTCTCGGCCGCCTTCTCCTCCAAGCAGGCATAGAAGGCGTCCCGTGCCTGTTTGTCGAATCGACCCAATGAAACGGACTAACAGGGTGACGACCCGTAGTAGAGGAGGAGGAGGAGGAGGAGGAGGAGGCTTGCCTTGTAGCAGGCGGCTCTGCCTTGAGCTAGCACGTCAGTCATCACGGCGTCTTGGCCAAGTTGCGTCGGCGATGTGGACATCTGCAGCGGTGGTTTCGGCCTTCTGCGGATCGGACTCCTCTTCCAAAACCTGAAAGCGGCCGCCGGCCTGTTGCCTGGCCTCTGGTCTGCTGTGTGCGACTTTATAGTGTAGTTTGGATACGTGGGCTGGAAAAGCCCAATTATACAAGTCAGCCCATGAAATGTTTCAACTCCATAGCTGCCAACTGCTCTAACGAACTAACCGAATAAACTGTCATTTCAGGGAGTTAAAAATAAAATAGAACAATAGTTTTGCTAAAGAGCAAAGTGTGTCTGTCTCTAACTGATAAAATTTTATGTATAAAATTCAAAATTCAAAATTAATTAATGTGTTGTTAGTATGTTCAATGATGTATTTTAAAATATATAATCTCATTTGCGTTGTGCTTAAATATGACTCTACACTTTCCTCTTTTGCTGTCTAAGAATTCATTTTCATTTTGTGTGCTTTATATATGGTTTATACATGAAAATGATTGTGAATTCAACACATTGCATTATGGCACGGTTTATACATTCATTAAAATTATGTAATGTACGTTGATGCGTCCTAAAATTTGCCTCCTTATTGGACGTAAAAACATCCTCCAAGGATGAGGATGAACTTGTGTGGATCAACACATGTCAAAGGGTGACAAAGACATCCGGTAAATATTCTCTAATGCTTAAATTAGTTGTGTTGTAATATTGGAGGTGGAAGCAATTGAACAAATTAGACAAAACAATAATGGTCTAGGTCTAGAGGGGTCATACTAACTTATGGCCGACACTTACAGGGTCTAAATTCAGGGTCATGTCCAATTATGACTCATCCCTTGAGGAGCATGCCCGGTAATGATCGAACCTTATAGTTCTTGAGGGATCAAGCCGAAAGACTTTGGAAAATTTAGAATGCTCGGAGAGTCAAGCGGGTCGAGCACCTCGGAGGGCCGTGTTGCAAGGGCAACTTGGGAGGATGGGGTAGTGTGCTTAGGCTAGCAAGCCATATGGAACACTTGGGATGTTGAGCTGCAAGGGCAACTAGGAATGATAGGTTACTCATAGAATATTACATAATTTTTAAAAAAATAAGTTTGAAGGTAAGTTGTTGTGCATGCAACTTGCAACTCTTACATAACAATCGACTGGCCAATTAACTATTAGTCGTAAAATATTTTTGACCATGTGAAGAAAAAGTTTAATAAAGTTAGTCAAGACGAAGACATATAGAAGAAAAATTTATGAAAATAAATGAACTATTAATTTAAAATAGAAAAAAAAAATTTAAATATGATTTATTTTGACTCGTGGTACGGTTAAACTAAAAAAAACTAAAAATGTAGTGTTATTCGATAAATCTAGAAAATAGAGGAGCAAATTAAAAATTAAAATAGATGCATGGCATGATTCAATGAATTTGACTTTGTTTAATGATCAAGAGAAAGAGGTGAAACATGTCATGCATATAACTAATTGAGCTAGTTAGAACTAATTAAAATAAACCATTTGACTTGAAAAAAATGTCTATTCATCTATTTAAACCAAAGTTTCCCTCGCATTTATGAGCTCATTAATATAGTTGATTTGATGTTAATGGTCACATGCTATGCATGTGCCTTGCTTTGTGTAAGTTGAAAAAAAAAAAGCTATATTACTTCTACTACAAAAATACATTCATAGATATTTTTGATACTATTAGTGAATGAGACTCCCATATGTCTTGGATCGATCCCTAAGTAGATTTATAGGCACACTTAAGGAAAATATAGTCGTCTACTTGCCTAATCTACCATATTAATATAAAGAAGAACAAGGGCGAGTAAAAGTTCATCCTTTCAAGAGCCCCATTTGTTTTGGCTAAGCTAAAGATTATTTTAAAAAATTTGTGAACAAAAATTGAAAATAAGAGATGATAAGTTAAATCATATATATAGTTATTACAATATGTTCGTTGCTTAACCCATTTAGGAGGAAAGCATTGTAAATTCATGATAAAAAATAGTGAAAGCATCATATCATTTCAAATGTTGTTTTCAAAACCTATTCGACATCACCATCTCCTTTCTATGTGTTCGACACCAATTTAAGATTTCATAAGTTGTCATGAAGACTAGCCTTAGTGCTTCTCCTTTTAATAAAAGAAAATTGATAAGGTGGTATATCAGCTCTCCATTCATCTTTTGTAATCTCATAGCTAAGACTTTAGAAATGATTTTGATGATGCCATTTTCGAATGCAATAGGCTTATAAAGTCTTTAGCCGAAGCAACATCTTCACCATAGGTTTCAAAGCTAGACATGGATAAATTAGCCTACAGATCTAGTTGGATTGTGTCATCATAGAATTGAGAATGTCTTTGGTTATTAGCCATGAGGAGATCTTAGTTAACCAGTGCCACTTCATTCTCTATACAATTGAGATGCATTTGGCAGAAGCCAAAGTTTTTCTATGAGCTCCAAGAATATCACTAAAATGGTTAGTGAATTCAACTAGTATCATGTTACGATCATTTATCACTCCATTACTAGGCTTTAAATAAAAAGTATGGGCTCTAGAGTTGTTTGCTTGAGCAATCTGATAAAAAAATATGTTCTTTTTATCTTCAAGTGTCCATTCAGGCTTTACACACTACAATCACTTTTTTTACCTTAAGATAGGAGATGGCAAGTTATCTGTAACTGAGAACTTTAAATATTTAATATTATATTTTTCTAAAAGGATAGAGAGATTAAGAGTGATATCTTATATAGAATATAAGCAAGATAGTTAAAATGAAAGAAATTGTAATCATAAAGTATCTCTAAAAACTAAAAGGAAAGTTTTATAAAATGAAAGTTAGATTTATTATATTATATAGAGATAAATGTTGGGTTATGATTCGAGCACATGAACAATTCAGAGTTGCAGAGATGATGATGTTAAGATAGATGTGTAGGCATACAAGGATAGACAAGATAAGAAACAAAAATATTAGAGAAAAAGTCAGAATTGCACTTATTAAGTGGAAACTCCAAAAGGCACATTTTAGAAGGTACATATGTATACTTAAATGACCAATAAATGCTCCAAGACGATACAAAGCTATGATAAATATGTGTTAGAACACGTAGAGAGCTAGGGGTGAATAGCTTCGTTCGCTTCTTCGATAATAATTTGCAGTGTATAGTTATACTCAAAGCAAAGATCTTCCAATGCTAACACCCTTGATTTTACTTGATATCCACCTCCTTGAGGTGTCAAATCCAAGGGTTCACTCCTCGCTCATATATACACTATGAATACCTTCTTTCAGGAGGTGGAGAAACCTCGTATAAGCTCAAGCACGAAAAATGCAAACTAAGTTACAAAGAAATTGAAATATGACTTTATAATATGAACCAAACATTGCTTTGCTTACTCTTTTCTTTCTTTAGTCAGTCTCTTGATATTTGGATGTGCAACAACACTTGTCGCCCAAAAATCAAGAATTAGAGTGAACTGTTGTGGCTCAAAATGCCCACAAAAATCTTTTTCTACTTGACGTCACTCAATCTAGGCATACCCCTAATCGATTGTCATGTATGATTTTCCCATTCAAACCTGTAAAACAACTCTTTTCGAACTTTCGTACTAACTAATCGATCACCTGATAAATCCCATGAGCTTTTGTGCTCAAGGAAATTCACTACCAATCGATTGCCATAATCAATTGGTTTGAAGTAATTGATTGATCCAATTGATTACTATAACTGAATTTTCTGAATTCAATTTCAAATTGAAATTCAGAAAACTATAAATGATTTTATGATATTTCAAAAATCATGAAATAGCACACATATATTACTTGTATCATATACTATCAGGGAAAAATAATTTTCTATGATTCTTTGCCAATTATGACTTTCCTAATTTTGTCAATGTGTAATCTTCCTTAATCGACTTGGACTTTCCTTTGCCTAACCCCACAACACTTCTGTTGTCTAGTTCCCAACTAGGTTTTCTATTACCTAGCCCTCCTAGAACTTTCATTGCATAACTTACAGTTAGGACTTTTCATTGTCTAGTCTCCAGTTAAAATTTTTCATTGTCTAACCTCTAATTAAGACTTTTCCAAATAAATATTCAATCATCCCTTGACTTACTTACTCCTCTCTTATATATTATCTGATATTACAGGTAGGGAAGAAAATAAATTATATCAATAAGTTATTAGTGATTTATATTTCAACATTGGATGCATATGTTATATTTTAAATTTATGCCGGCAAGATGAATTAAAAGCTTTTAAAAAATCAAATTGGGCCAATAAAAATTATTATTCTTATTTGTAGTCATATTATAATGGAATAAAGAAGTAAATTTTATAAAATTAATAAAATACGATCTAAATTTTTTTTCACACAGTGAGCCAATATATTAGAATTCAAAATATTTAAATTATTATAAGATTCATTTAGAATTATTATGTTTATTTTTTACATAAAATACTAATAATATCAGTGTATCTTTATTTTTACACTAATAAAATATATATATTATTATTTGTAAAATTTTAAAAATATTTAATGATGCAACTAAACAATTATTAGAAATTTATTATCTTATTTCTCATTTAGTTATAATAAAATCTTATAAAATAATTTCACTTTTAAATAAATATAAAAATGAATTTTTATTTCCATATGTATTAGCAATGAAACACAATGAGAAAAATCTTATTCCTTGCAATTATTTATTTCCATTTGTTTTAGATTAGATTTCAATTAGATATTTTACATGAATGTTAATTATATATTATGATGCTTTAACAGTATTTAAAGAATCTTTTTCTCTTGATTTTGCTTTTATTGTAAATGATACTAAAAATAATTTATATCATATTACAAAGATTATTGTTTAAAATATGGATTAAAAGTTAACATGGTTGAAACACAAAGTAATAGTAGTGATAGTGATTTAAAACTTATGAAAGTGTAATTTTTTTATTATGTGATTGAACGAAATGACCACGAGAACATTTATATTCTAGATAAGAATTTAAAAAGTATTTTATGTAATATTTTTATAAAAGATGATCTATTTTATCTCTAAACTACTCTTTGGATGCCCAAAGATTACTTGATAAAGTAGACCAAAACGATAAAAAGGAATACAAAGAATATGACTATGAGTCTATGACAAAGTAAATTATTTTGATATTGAAGAAGTTAATTAGCACTATAAAAATTTTAAAAAAATGAAAGAAAGGAAACAACACTATTTTGCAAGATAATAAGGATAAAAAAAATAAACAAATTACATTAGTTTTGATTCTCGTACATATGTTGGACACTTAAATAAGTTCAAATTCTCTTTTTATTTTTCTAAATTAAAATATAAATAATATTTTAAATCATCAGGAACTCTGAATTAAATCGTAACTGTGAATTGTAATTATCATTAAAAATTAAAAGTAAGAGTAAAAAACTTTTGAATCATGCGGAATTACTTGTTGGTTTGATGTGTGAAAATAATCTATAAAACTTCATAGTTATCCGAAGCACACAAAATTTTATTCTATTACAATTTAAATACATTTTTAAAAAATAAATAAATACTATTAATAAATATTAATAAATACTATAAATAAATCCGAAGCACACTTAAATAAATATTTAAAAAATAAATAAATACAATTTAAATACAAACTTTTATTCTATTACAATTTTAAAACTTCACAGTTAGTAACCCGGCCAGGGAGAATATCTCAGCTTTGGTTGTCCGATGATTAAATTTACACAATGATCGTGAATAATGTCGAAGGAGAATGAAAAATAGAATAATGATCATCGCATACCTTCGCGGGTGGTGAAAAACTTTATTTATACTTGGACGTTACCTGGTACGAGATCAAAGAACTTCCATAAACAGAGAAGTCATTTATGACATATCGTCGTCTTTCCTTAATTAGACATGCAATCCGTACTTATCAAATTTAGAAGTTTTCTCCGTACGAGAAAGTGCAGTGCATATATTC
>JBAMIB010000031.1:4574755-4585473 GCA_037177415.1 Kaempferia rotunda
AGCAACTGGCAAAGCTCTCTTCTAGTGCCCTAAGCTCATCCCACCACTCCTCACCACATTCACCATCGTGTTTCGGTATTTTCCAAAACAAAAGATTAATACTATGCACCCTTACATATGGTTCTTAACCTATTCGAAAGACATCGATTGATAGTATCTAGAAAGAAAATGGAACTAGCCACCAAATATACAGATTTCCTTGGCAGTGAAATAAGACCAGGAAAAATATCACTCCAATCACATATAACCACTAAATTGTTAAACTTTTCAAATAAGATGGAAGATATTGAAACCCTTCGATCTTTTCTTGGACTATTAAATTATGCAAGACCGTATCTAGAAGATATAGGCAAAAATAAGTGGTTCACTATATAATAAAAATCTCAAACAGATATATTTTAATCAGCAAGACATAGAGTTGGTAAAACACATTAAAATAATAGTCCAACAATTACCAATGTCAACTTTAACTCTCCTCCACCTAAAACTTATAATCCTACTACCTCTGATTGCCCCTGTCCTATTACAAATGCATGTAAAAATAAACCAAAACTCTACACCTAAGAAAACTAATGTTACTTGGCTATGATAGTCCAGAAAGCCCAGCCATTGAAGGCCTAGTAATTAGCGAAGCTTTAAACACACCCGAACACAAACACATATCCAAAGGATTTCCTCACCCGAACACAAACACATATCCAAAGGATTTCCTCGATCCTACTTATTTGTGTACAAATTAGGATTCATGACAATCTTAGATAATGTCATTTCCTGATTAGAGAAACTTGAAATCATTGGATAAAATCCCACTAAATATGAGAAATAGGCGAGATCTATTGTAAACTAAATATTATAAATCTTGATTTAACTATTAACGCCCAAGACTTAAGATATACCAATTGGAAAAGACAATAATGTACCAATCACATTTCCCAATTACTTACTCTGAAAGTCATACAACGATCTGACTCAAGACACAAGCTCTGCTTTCATGTTTAACAAAGGGGCAAGGAAAAAAAAAAGGACAATCAAGGATGGTTTTCAATTGTAAACGACTAAATGATAATTATCACGAGGATGGATATAAAATCCCTGACGAGGATCATTTACTTAATAAAATCTAGAATTCTAAATTGAGCTCAAAATTTAATATGAAATCTGAATTTTGACAAATTAAAATGCATCCGGAATCAATCCCTTAGACTACATTCTCTTGCCCAAATAGACATTTTGAATGACACGTAATGTCATTTGGACTTAAAGTAGAACTTAAAATATTCCCTCAAAACTTCCAAAGGAAAATGGATGATATTTTTAGGAGTGTGTCTACATTCACTTTATATATATTGATGATGTGTTGGTATTTTCCAAAACAAAAGATAAACACTATGCACACTTACATATGGTTCTTATCCTATTAGAAAAACATAGATTGATAGTATCTAGAATGAAAATAAAACTAGCCACCAACATATAAATTTCCTTGGCAATGAAATAAAACAAGGAAAAATATCGCTCCAGTCACATATAACCACTAAATTGTTGAACTTTTATATATCAAAATCCTTCAATCTTTTCTTAGACTATTAAATTATGTAAGAACGTATGTGAAAGATATAAGCAAAATAAGTGGTTCACTATATAACAAAACATCTTTGATTCACTATGTAACAAAACATCTCTAACGGGTCAGACATTGACTACATAACAAAACATCTCTAACGGGTCAAAGACATTTTAATCAGCAAGACATCTCACTGCATGGTTAAGATTTGAGGATGGTAAATGAAAGGCGTATCGTGATGTGCAAGGAAACCAACAATTAATATTAGTTCTGGTAAAATTGAATTGTCCCTTGATTACAAATCATAACGCTAGACATGCACTGAAAGGTGATTTAATAACTTCGGATTGACCTTGGGAAGACTTGTGAAGATCATTTCCTTTTTGTAGTTGGAATTTTGATATATAATATGCTGGAATTTGTACAAGAACTTGACATTGTTTTATTTTAAAGTTACTTGACAAATGTCTAATTTTGATATGAATCACTAGACTTGCACATCATTTTTAACTAGAAGTTTGGTCTCTGTCACTTGGCTTCAACTTCACTGAAACCTTATGTGGCAGTCACTACATTTACAGTGCGAACACTATTAAGCCAGAGTTCAGTGGTGTATTAAGAAAATTGAATTCATAACATTTACAGTTCACTTAGCAGGATGGTAATTCCATCTGTACTTAATGTACCAGCCATTGGATTTTGACTAAACCACAAAGCAATTTCATGATTTTTCACCAGTATAGAGAATGGACATAAAGACAACACAATTAACATGACTTAATGTGACAAATATAATTGTGATAACTAAAAAAGTCCACAGCCCCAGTGAGAAGTCCAATCAAAGAGAAGCTCAAAAGACTTGGCATTTATATCACAAGAACATACAGCTAACTCATCCTATCACCATGCCTCAGTGAATCTGGAAGTAACAACAAAGAATATATCAAATGGGAAAAGCTGAGTGAGAATGTAGCAATATATAATAGAAAGAAAAGAATGAGTAGGATATCACATGCAAGTTTATCAATATTTTCCTTCACTTGTTAAACATAATTCACACTTTCTTAGGTGCTCCACTGGTTTATATATATTATGTGTGAAACCCATAAATTTTTCCTGCTCTCTAACATTATCGAGAGGTGCATCATTTGACCATAAATGTGGATAAAACCATTGCAGCACCAGGAAAAAAAAAATGCACAAAAAAGAGAGCGTAAAATCTCATAAATTTTTTAGATTAACAAACAAGAAAATAGGTAAGCAATAGTATAGGATTGCTCCATTATGTTTTCCAACCCCAACGACCTAAACCATCCCCCACTCTCAAGTTACGTGGAGAAACCACCATGGTGACATGATTAGCCAATTCTTTGGTAATTTTCCAAATGAAAACTTAACATAATAGATGCTTTAATAAACCAACTGGGTCAAGAGTGTTATAGGAAACCACCATATGGACAACCAAGTCCACCACATAACCTTGACAATTAATAACCAAAATCGTGGAGAGACTAAACAACAAGATAAAATTTTCACCTCTAAAACGAAGATCGCTTCTGAACCCCCAATGAAGCAACATGGAGGAAAACTTCGGGATAACCACAGTAAATTAATGCAGAGTGAAATATTTTGGAAATAAGAAGAGACGGAAATAAGAAGAGAGATATACACTCCTTTAACATTGCAATCATCAGAGCAGTTGTCAAATCTTATTAGACGCTGAACACAAGGGGATTGTGCATAAATCCAAAGCTGAACTCATTTCAAGGTTAATCAATTTTGTTGAATCTCCCTCAAAGTTAGCCTATTTAGAATTAAATCTGAATTTTTTTAAATCTAGATTTTATCCTCTAATTTGGATTTTATTCTATAATCTGGATTTTTCCTATATTGGATTATCTAGATTTTATTCCATAATCTGAATTTCCTATATTGGATAATCTGGATTTTATCCTATACTCTGGATTTTCTTATATGGGATACCTTAGGTTTAAGATGATAATTAATAGTAATTTCCTTGTTTTAAGGAATTTGTTACTATGTTCAGCCATGTAAATCGTTCTCCAATTCAAGCAATGAGAAATATGATCATTCTTCCTCAAAAATCCTAATGATATCAGAGCAAGGTTCTCTGAAAACCCTAGCCTCCATTTCTATCCATCCTTCATGATTAAGTACGGCATGACAACTGAAAAATCCAGCTCTATCTCTGAAATATTTTTTTCATTCCAATCAAATTCTGAAAACTCTGAAAATATCTGACTTCTCATCACCAGCATGCATGCACAAGTAGATAACTCGCGTTCTGCAATCGTGACAGTATGACAGGAAATGAGTCCTATCAATCATGTCACATTAATCTTACTGTGTGCATTGTCGACAGTTCTCTGTCCAAGGTGGGCGGGACTCAATTTATTCAACTCTCACCCAAAATTACTCTCAAATTCGTGCTTCATGTCCCTAAACTTGAGTGTAACTTAATGTCCATCAGTGAGTTGACTCGTGATCACAACTCTTCTACTAAATTTCTTCCAAATGTGTGAATTTTTCAAGAATTGGATTCAATGGAAAGGAAATGTCCATCAGTAAATTGACTCGTGATCACAACTCTTCTACTAAATTTCTTCCAATGTGTGAGTTTTTCAAGAATTGGATTCGAAGAAAAGGATTGACAGTGCTGAGACGTGCTCTAAACTTTATCTCTTCAAGACACCTCAACTTAGGGAAGCCTTAATGGTGAGTAGTGATTTTTCTAAGGGTAAGTCAGTTTGTTATTCTAGTCCTAAATCTATCTTTACTTCAAGTACCAATAGAGATAGTGAAGTTATGGCACTAACGGTTAGGTCGTCCAAACTTTATGTATCTTGAAAGGTTCCCTCACTTATTCATCAATAAAAGTTCAAATTGTTTAAATGTGAGATCGATCAACTAGCTAAACACACAAGTTCTATCTATCTAAGTGTGCACTACTATCCATCGAAACCGTTCACATTGATTCACAGTGATATTTTGGGGACCCTATCAAATAAAAAAAATATTAATGGGGATCAATAGTTTGTGACATTTGTGGATGATCATACCAGACTCACTTGGGTTTTCCTTATGAAAGAAAAGTGCGAGGTTGATAGAATATTCAAAACATTCAATTACATGGTCCAAACACAATTCAATACCATGATTCAATTATAGGTAAACACTTGTCTAGACAAGGAATTGTCCAAGTCCATGTGTTAATACACCCCAACAAAATGGAGTGGCTAAGAGGGGAAACTGTCAATTGTTTGAAGTAGCTCGATCTCTTATGTTTTCTACTAGTGTTCCAAAATATCTTTGGGGAGAAATCGTTCTTAGTTCTACATATCTCATAAATTGAATGTCATCTCATGTCCTAAAATTTTAAACACCTCATCAAGCCCTCATTAAAGATTTTCCTCATGCTCGGGTTCTTTCCTCTAATCTTCCTTTTAAAATTTTTGGGAGTTCTTCATTTGTTCATATGTATACCCTCAAAATAGGAGTAAACTTGATCCAAGATCCAAAAAAAATGTGTCTTCATAGGTTACTCCACAAATAAAAAGGATACAAGTGTTTTTATCTAACACAAAAATATTTGAAACAATGGATGTGGCATTCTTTGAACAAAATTATTATTTCTCCAAATGAAATTGAAGGGGAGCATCAGAGAGAAATTCAACTTAGGAGTTGGGATTCCGTAGTGTTAGAACTATAAATCAGCCTAAATAAACAGACAGCAAATTTGTCACTAAGTCCAGTCCGTGAACCTAATCTCACTTCATCTAAACCTCACCAGTTCTCGACCAATATTCCTCCATCAAGAATATCCAATCCGCTGTTAGTTCTCGACCAAACTCAGAAGGGAATTGAGAATTTTGCGCATCTCACACCTGTCCAAGAACCTGAACCGAACCCAATTACTATGGAAACTAGCACAAGAGGTTAGAATGAACCAGAACAAAATGGATCAGAGGAGATTCAAGTTGAAGATGATTCGGAATTACCTATTGCCTTGAGGAAAGGTACTTGTCCGATCAAGAACTTTATATCATATGCAGGTCTATTGAGCATTTATTTCAAGGATGGAAATGTTCAAATTTCAGCAAATGTTTAAAAGGCTCTAAGCCACCCGAGTTGGAAAGAAGCTATTCAAGGGAGATTATGGCCTTGGAAATGCTTATCATTATCACTCTCATCTTCACACCCATGTACATATATTTCTAACATCTAAATTAAGTCGGGATTGAAAGAAAAGTACATGACTGTCGATTCACCCCATCTAGACAATGTTATTCAATCCTACAACTCTGCAATTGGATGATACTTGAGCTAGTGCAAATCATCAAGAAATTTTCTTATATTTAACATAGAAAGACCCAAGTAGTTGGGCAGTTGTTGAAGATGAAAATGTGCAAAGAAAGAGAGTTGTGAATTATCACATAAGACCAATCTAGATTGCTAATTCAAACTATACGACAACCTAGATCATGATTGTAGCTAATCACATACATGTCAAACCCATGTGGAATTAAGATAGCCTAGTTAATCTAGCTTTAGAATCAGAAGAGTTATTCTAGGGTATGATCTAAACAACTGCAAAAAAAAAATAAAAAAAGACACCCAAGTTAATCTAGCTTGTAGAATCAGAAGAGTTATTCTAGAGTATGTTCTGCAATATGTAGGAAATTTAATGATATGCAAAAAAGGTCCAAAATTATATCACTAGGGGGGAAATCATAATCTAGCAAATCCTAGAAAGTATGGGAATAAATTTTTGAATTATGTAAACCAGTAGTGCAGTCACACCAAATTAATTATTAAAATAAATGAATCATACTAATTGCATGCAATAAATTGATTAGATGAATGCATACCTCATCATAAGAGCAAGTCACGTATCCTGACCGGTCGTTTAACTGCATTTGTGAAACCCTGTAATAATCATACAATACATAAGAATATAAATTATTTAATATTTAACCATAAATACAATTTCAACAAATCCATTTTAGGCCTAATTAAGTTATAATTAGTGCAATTTTCTTACAGATTACAGTTACACCATAGCTCATAAAAACACACACACACACAAGTAGAGACTCCATATTCCCATATCTAATCCTCAGAGTGATATAAAAGCATTACTCCGTCAATTATTATTATTTGGATTATTTCAACATCCCAAAAATTTAATAAGATCCGAAATAAAATTTATTTAATATTTAATTTATTTTTCAACTAAATTGACTGACACTAGGGGGTGACTTCTAACATAATTAAATTTGATGATATAGTAGGATCCAGATTTTTTTGACTTAATTGAGGATGCCGTTAAGAGTGATGGATGTTAGCTTTGAGTTGAGATTTAGTTGGACTCGAGTTAAAGGGAAATTGATTTAGTACTAAAATCAAAGAAATTTTAGGTTAGCTTGGGTGTTTTCAGGGTAAGTTGAAAGAAGTTAAAGCTATTAATAGGAATTTTGGTTAGGAACAAGGTTTAAAATATCGAATTATGTTGCTCATTATTGAGTTCACGTTTCTCTATTACCTCATGCGCACGCCTATTAAATCTGTTGCAACAGCTATCAATACGATATAAATTCAAATTTTATATTTTTACTATTATTGCAGTATTAATCACTTGAAGTTTTATTGGAGAGGCAAAAGTGTGAAAACTTGCATCTATAATGGTTAGGAAGATTGATTTCTAATTTAGACATCTTCCAATATATAGGTTTTTGATAATTATGGACATTTGCTTATGTTGCATTTTTATTTATGTAAATATTTCAACTTTAGATTAATCTAATTTTTATATTAAAAAATTCATATCTTTTTATAGATGAACTCCCTTGACACATTCAAAGCATATTAGCATGGTGCATATTGTTTGCACATGACATTGTTTTGGTCAATGATACATGTGAAGGAGTAAATGCTAAGCTCAAATTGGAAGTAAAAGATTTTAGATTTACTAGAGTAAAAATAGAATATATGAAATTTAAATTAAACAATATTAGACGTAGCAAAACAATTGTTAAGTAAGAAGTCTATGAGTTCAAATACCTAGAATCGTTTTTGTGAAAGGATGGAAGGGTTGATATAGATGTTTTACATAGAATATAAGTAAGATGATTGAAATAAAAGAGAGTGTATGGTGTTCTTTGTGATCGCAAAGTACCTCTAAAAGGGAAGTTTTATAAAACGACAGTTAGATCAGCAATGTTACACGGTGTTAAATGGGGCTAAACGTTGGGCTATAAAGCGAGCACGCGAGTAAAAGATGAGATTCATAGAGATGAGGATGTTAAGGTGAATGTGCAAAGACACGAGTAGACATAGCAAGTTTAAAGAACATTAGATTAGTTTAAAGAACATTGGGTGAATGTGTGTTAGAAAAGCTTTTTAGTTATTAGAGGAGCCTAGAGGTGTTTTAAAGAGATTGATGGTGATGTGGATTAGTGAGTGTTCTTGCTTACTTCTAACAGCATTGAAATGGGATGAAACAATCATGTTGATTAAAATGATAAAATGCGGTGAGATAACAATATTGGCTCCAAGATATCTTACTAGGCATTAAAATGGGGTGAAACAACACTTATTTTGAGGCACTAATATGTGTGCAAGGTATATAGCAGGCCTTTACATTATAATGTTGATTGTATTCTATATGGATAACTTGCCTAAAGTTAGAGCAAATAATCCTATAGGGAGGTGAAAAAAAAAAAATCAGAGTAGGTGCCCCTTTATGGTGAATTTTTAGAAAGTAGGATGTCATAAATTGTATTTGTGATAGGTTAGGGACTCACAATGGAGAAAGCGGAGTTAACATAGAGACTCAAATGGGATAGTGACTTCTAAGTTGTTGGATCAAAAGAACTCAAAAGAAGGGACTACATGACGAAGGCAGTAGGTGCAAGATCTCTCATATAGAATAATGTTAACAGCATAATGTGTAAGATCTTAGGCTTAGAATGACGTTAAGACATAACGTATCTCTGACAGAAAAAAATGATGTGCAAGATCTCTCATGCAAAATCGCGCGAGGCAAAATCAGCAAGATCTCTAGCATAAAGTGGCTTCGTGTAGGATCACACACTTACTACATGATGAAGGCATAAAGTGGAGAATCTCAATCCCAATAAGGGTTGGTGATATATACTCCTTATGCATGGCAATATTTGTATTGATTACTTTCATTATATGTTGTTTCTTTGGGCACAACGGTTGCTATGAGCTTTTAGTGGTATGTTTTACTTTGGTTATGCTCAATTTATGAAATTAGTCTTTTATTGCTTACTAATTTTCTATCCTTATCCATTGGTAATATTTCACAAGATGTTTGGTGTATTATTGGATGGAGGCTATTTTCTCTATTCATGTGTTATGATAATTCTTTTTTTAATTACTTTTAAATTTTGAGATGTTGAGTGTACATCCTTCTATTTCATGCTAATTTGTTGTTTTTATAAGTATATTCACTATGTTGCATGGACGTATTGCATTGTTATTGTGTATTTTTTATTAAGGTTTTATGTATAACTTGCCAAGTAGGTGAGGTCCTTTATTTGTACTCAGGGTTAGGGATTTGATGTCAATATAGGGGAAGTGTTACAGCTGGGCCCTCCTATATTACAGGTATGCATCTAGTCACGTGCCCAAGATATGAAACTCTC
The DNA here is from genome assembly GCA_037177415.1 of Kaempferia rotunda. NCBI lineage: Eukaryota > Viridiplantae > Streptophyta > Magnoliopsida > Zingiberales > Zingiberaceae > Kaempferia > Kaempferia rotunda. The sequence continues at coordinate 4,584,011 of JBAMIB010000031.1, forward strand.
AGTGTTATACTATGTTTAAAAGAGATTATGGTAGGAAAATATTATTTTTAAATGTTATTGACTTCCTATGCATATTTATGCTCATTCCCCTTCACTCCCTTTTGTCGTTGTTAATAAGCAAGTTGAGCATTGAGAGTATATTATAGGGGCTTGGATTTTCTATCCAAAGTGTGCATTTAGTTTAGTTGTAGTTTTGCCCTACCTTCCTTTAGGCCGCACGAGCCAAGTGAAGCTTACCACTCAATGGGTTGAGCTCAAGCATGATGTGAAAATTATATTGGAGAAGACAGCATCTATTGACTATTGTTTTACTTAGAAAAATATTCTTCAAGCATATTCCAGTTTCCATTTTAGTATATATACAGGTTATTGCTTCAATCTTATCCTTAAAATTACCCTTTGAACTTTAGCTGTCATTTCATCAAAACAACGAGCAAAATTGCTATATTAATGTAAACGGGCTGATTAAAGTGAAGGGTCAAATTAAAATTATTTTAACAGAAAAAAGGGGCTCGTTAGAATCTTAAATTTCTTTAAAACTTCCCATTTTAAAACTTCCAAAATCTTTATATGATTAAGGGAGAATTATGATTTTGGGGGAGAAATTAAATTTACTTTATTCATGCATGATTGCACTTATTTTATTTCTTCATCATACATTGAGTAAAAATTTCATTTATTTTGATTATCATATTTACTAACTTTAACTTAGTTTGTATACTATCAAAAAAGGGTAGAGTGTTAGTGTTGGAAGCACAACATTGAACCCAGAGTTTTGAAGTATGAGTAAGGTTAAAGTTAGGATTGTTGTGATCTAACAAATTAGTGTCAAGTGTGCAGAAGTAGGTTATTTGACAAGTGTTGAAGTCCTGATTGGAGCTAATTCTTGGTTGGGAACCAAGCACGAAAATTCTAGCTGGGAGTTAGGTAAATTAAGTCCAAGTGAAGTGAGCTGGGAGCTGAAGACTTGGCAAACAAGACCAAGTGGAGTAAGCTGAGAGTTGAAGCTTGGCGGACAAGACCAAGTGGAGTAAGTTGGGACTTGGGAGCTGAAGATTGGCAAACAAGTCCAAGTGAAATCAGCTAGGATCTATAGCGTGACCACTTAGTCTAGATGGGTTAGCTGGGAGTTGAGCGTCTGACCTAAAGTGCGAGTAACTTTAAATATTACATCCTACTCATTACTTGTAACAATTGCATGGAAGCAGTTCGACAATTCCAGGCGACCAAAGGGAGTCTGAGGCGACTGGCTAATGAAAACTCTCGGTAAGTAAAGTTGGAGGGTCCACGCAATCTTTGTTGGTGCAGTTTGCACTAACAGTCAAACTCAGGTTTTGATGAATGACAAATAGGATAAAAGTTGTTGTATTTAATATGTCTGTAAAGATTGCAGGATTTCGATCCAGGACGTTCGACTCCCGGTATTTGATCCGGGATGTTCAATTCCCGATGGAGATCCGGAA
>JBAMIB010000031.1:4592460-4606523 GCA_037177415.1 Kaempferia rotunda
CCCAAGCAAGAAGAAGTGACTTGTAGCAAAGGAAGGAATTGTGTTTGACAACGTTATAATTGGAGAGTCAGATGCAACGATGCACCATAGCAGCAAGTGCTAGAAGTAGCCATTTAGGGACACATCGAGTGGTTGTAACAATGGGAATAATAATCATGCAAGGAATCATTTCTTAAGCAATAATGTGGGCAATAATCGCTCATATGCAAGAGGGATTAAGCAAGGTTGGTTCTCAATTTAAAAAAAAAAAAAGGTTTAGCTATGGTCACCAACCAATTAGCAAGGGTAGGCGCCTAAGAAGAGGGCAACTTTGGCGATATTCATGTTAGTATTAACCCTTAGTACCAATTATGAGATGATTGACAATGGCACATTTTGTATCATATTTCATCACATAATAAAAGACAAAGTTAATTATTATATTTACTTCATATCAGTATCAAATGAATAAATATAATAATGTCCTAGTATAGTAGGTTCCAGTCTACAACATATCAATTGGTTGAATTGATAGTGAGAGGTTGTAGAGGACACTACTCTTAACTATTCATAGTCAAGCATTAATATACAGGGACAATATTAATGAGTTTAGACTAGCATGTAGGTCAATGAATAACTTATCTCACAAGTCATGGATATGAGATATCAGGTTGACACATGAGTATATATTAGAGAATATGTATTAAATGACCCACCATGAGAATGTTTCATCGATCGTTATATGAGCGTCATAAATATTCTCATAGTGACTATTAGTTTGTATAGTCCTTAGACCTGAAGTAGGGTGGACTATAAAGTCGATCATTAGGCATGCAACAAGTTATGCAGAGGAATGTGAGTGATGTAGATGGGATCTATCCCTTCCATATGATGGAAGTGATATCAGTGGCCCCTTGATTAGTAGGACACAAGAATGCATGGTCATTCTCAAATTAGTCAATACGAGATATTGAGTTTTTGATTGAGTGTGTCTACTTGGAGATCAAGAAACACATAGATTGATAAAAGGATGGCACGGTCTATCCCTCATCGATTAATCTAAATATCAAAGATAGAAGGACCAAGTCATACAAGATAATAAACACGAAAAGGTTAAGTCGAATCTCGACATTATCGGCACTTGGGTAGCAATGATGTCTTACTAAAATGATTTTAGAGACATTGTCAACGTTATAAGAACATATTGGGTCACATACTAAGAACACGTTAATTTGGAGATGGGTTCATATGATGGATCATTGGATTAAATCTAATTCGAATTAGACTCATTGAGTTATACTCAATTGGGTTCAACTATTGGATTGAGTCCAATTCGAATTAAACTCATTGTATCAATTTGGATTGATGTGAATTTAACTCATTGAGTCACATGATGAGTCACACTCATCATAAACTTGAATTCATCAAGAAAGATGAATGGTCAATTTTGACTTGGTCATTAGAAGAAGGCTAAGAGTCATATATTAAATAAATGGAACATTAATATCAACAAAAGCATTTGATTAGATGAGTACAAAAGCAGTTTTTTATTCATTTTTTCATTAAGTGAAAATTGTTTTTCTTGGTCTTCTTCTCCCTCTTTGGCCGAAACTTCATTTAAAGGTTGCTAGCACAACCTTAGGTAGTTTCCTTCTCCAAGTCTGTGAGTTCGTAAGACGAACGAAGCGTGTTCATGTAGATACCAACGGAGGCGCGAACACTTAATCGAGTCGGGAGATCGTGCTCACGCGACAAAGGTAAAACTCTTTTTAACAAACTTAGATATAGTTTCCTTCGCATGAATCCTTTAGAAAGGACTAGATATTTTTATTTTTCCCCTGCGCTTTCTGCGTATTTAGCGATCTAGTTCCTTACAATTCACACCACATAGTGTCGCATGAAAAGACTAGCGATGGAACGTAGCTGCAAATAATGTGAGGAGAAGAAGCAAGAGGTTAGCTGCAACAACATAATTTAAGGATGGAATGTACGACAGACAAGGGGGTTGCCTTCGTGGTTGGAAGGGTGGGAGGTGGAATCTCTAAATCACAAAGACAACAGTGGGATTCATTGACTACCTAGGTGTGTCATCAAACTGTATGTATAAGAGTGCTTGAAGTTCTTGTGAGCATCTAGCACTAGGTTAGACATCTGAGGCAAGAGAGGACAAGAAGACAATCTAGAGACGGTCTTAAGGGCGGGGACCCAAGGGCGGTGAAGCTTATGTTGCAAGAGGATGTTGCTGCTAATGCATGCAGAGACAGGAAAAAACTTTGCTTGGTAGATGGAGTCTCGTCCATGATCTTTCCTCAATAGTGATAGATTTTGGATGGAAGAAATTGATCGACGTACAAGATGTCATCAAGGGCTCAAAATCAACTAAGGGCTTGGACACTCGAGTTTGGATTAAAGAGAAACAAACAAGCCAATCCAACTCTAATACGAATTTGATGCAATACACAAGCATTGAAAAAATTTGGTAAGGTGCAAGGCTAACAATGTAGGCTACATAAATCATTTGAAACTAACAAAGAGGGGGAAATATTATGAAATAAAAGATAGAAGCAACTACAAAAAATCCAAACCCTTTTGGTGAGACGAGGTCTTTATAAAAATAATGAAAAATTGTATCTCAAAGAAATGTAATAAACTTTTCTAAAAATTTAAAACAACTCTTAACATTAAAAGGAAACTCTTGTATTTGAGAGGAAATTCTAAATTTATGCCCAAATCTCAAACTATGACGCGAATTTAGATTTCTACTACATAAAAGGCTTAAATTAGAAACCTATTGAGATTGTGATTTATTTAGACCATTCACCTAAGCAATAAAAGCAATGTGAAAAGAAAAAACAACAATAGTCAGAAATAATAATAATATATCATTCTCATATTGAATTTACTAGGACTCACCTCATGCACTAAAATTTGTTGAATTGCTCCAGATAATACAAAATGTTGAGACTGATACTCCTGTTGTTATCACTTATCACTTAGAAAACAGAGAAACCAACTAATAACTACTCAACCAAGATAAAGCAAAGAAAGACCTTAAAGTTTGCATAGTCATGAAGTGGGGGATCAATGGTTAATTGTACAACATCAATTGAAGATCCATATTTATGGCTCTTTTCTGGAGGATCAACTTTTGAACTTTTGTACATAATAGAGAGAGAGACCATAGTATCCACAAGCTGGCATAGGTCATCTTTTTCTCTTTCTGATAGAAGATGTGATGACACCTGAAAACTTACAGAGAGAATACTTCATCCAATTTAAAGAATGAAAGGTGAGAATGTAATGACAAAATTAGATAGCTATGTGAATTGCTAGAATTTCCAAAGGTATTGAAAACAATCCATGCATTCATGTAGTCTGCTATACAAAATGTGAAAATCCATTTCCTTTCGAGTCTCAAGTACGTCTCTCACCAAACTTAGTACAAACATACTATGAGTACAATAAAAATGTTAAGATAGGCCAAGGGGAAGCCATATATGCTAGGCTAGAAATGTCTCAAACATAATCATGATCCACTATCCAGAAAAGCACAATGAAGGTATCAAAGCTGCTATATGGAACTCAAACTAAAACAGAAAAACTTTTCTAACCTATCCTAGATTTGGAAATTGCAAACCAGAGTATTAGTTCGGACCAATAATGACTTGGACCGATCAGCACCGAAGAAGAAGAAAGGAGCAATTGGTGAACCGTTAAGAAGTAAGGAATAGGAGAGGGAGGAAGAGAAATTTATTTGTGGAGCCATCACAATTAAATTGCTGCTAAGATCACTAAATTTTGTTACAACGAGGTTGTAACTATAAAACTCAGAAAATGATGGCATGTAATACAACAAGAAGCCTTCCAGTCCTCACTATTTGTGATTGACCACATATATAATATGCCTTCGTTAACTATGATTGATTAGATCACTTTTAAATCTACAAAAAAGAGAGCCTCCTGTATGAACGTTTTGTATATGATTGTTTTACTTCTAATGATTCCCACATTGCAAGTAATTAGTCAACCTATGAAAATGAACAGAAGTAGAGTTATGAGAACAATAAACTATATTATTTTCTCAATACAAATCATCTCTCAAGCAAAGTTTTAAACTTTTGATCTCTTTCTAAAATAGTAAAATTTTGATACCTTTTCATGTCTACATGTTTTCATCCTCTTTCAATTGATTTATTAACTTCCAAGAGTAAGATTAGAGTAATTAAATGCTTCCTTAAAAATGGATAAATGTATAAATATAGCAACCCTCTCACCAATCTGCTTGTTGTCAATAGAAAAATTTAGTGATGAAGAACATAAGTATATCAAAACTCTCTATGAGATATCACTTAATGTGGATAAGGGTTACACAATCTCACATTAAAAAACAAGCATTATCACATAGAGAACCAAAACTTTTTAAGAAAGAAAACTCATACAGAAGAAATTTTATTATGCGAACAAGATAAACATGAGGGAACTGGAGTCTATTGTAGACACCAGCCTAAGCAAAATTGAAAATAAATTTACAGCATTTAAAAAGATCATCGTATTCCTAAAATTACTCAATCAAAGTAGGAAATAGACCAAATTATAAATTTAAAAAAAATAATTGAACATATGCCAAAATTATCATACACTTACAATAATACAGTTGCAAATCTAAACTAGATTAAATACCTTAACCTCCTAGACAAGATCAACCAAAAGAAACTGACAAAACCTAGAACATCTAAATAATAAATATTTCAAACCAAAAGGAGAGGTTATTATTCTTTTCCCTTTTAAAACACAAACCAAATAATTTAAAAAGTTCAAGAAAAGAAGTAATTCTATGCCTAAAATGACTCAATTGAATAAGGAAACAAAATTGAATTGAACTCCTACCAAAATTATCCTATATTTGAATAAAACAATTCAAAATTTAAAATATAACTTGTCCTCTTAAACAAGAGAATATACCAAAACAAACTTTTATAAAACGTAACACTTTTAAAAATTAGATTCCTAAGTTACATTAACTCATGTCATTAGTTTATTTGGTTGTAAATAATTATTTTTGGAAAATCTCCCTTTTAAAAACTAATTATAACATAAGAAAATATAATTATATTTTATATAATTTATTAAATTTATTTAAAACTTACATAATATAACTTACTGAAATATGAATATAAATGTTATTAATAACTTTATAAATGGCATAAATAGTACAAAAATTAATTAACATTAGAATGTAGCAGATAATTTAATAAGTATAAAATTATGAGTTATATAGTTTAATAATATAATAATATACATGTTAATAAAATTTAGATATATTAACTCTAACTAATGAAAACAATCAATTAATATTGATATTAAAATATAATTAATTAAATAATATTAATATTACCTATAATAACAAACCTTATTAATACAACTGATTTAATAATTAATATCAATAAAGCATATTAATACTAATTAACATAACTAAAATTAATATAAAATATCTCATATTAATACTAATATTAAAGTTAATTAATAAATGCAACTAATAAGCAATGTGAACTTATCAACCCGACCCCTAAAACCACTAGCTCAAATTGACTAGGTTGCCAATGTCTGGCTTTTTCCCCTCACAGCATAACTCTCCTTTCCCAACAAGATGTGATGGTCTTCCCACTCAAACACTATCTGAACCCACTGAGATAAGTCACAACCAGCATGGTTTCAACTGGTATCCACAAGCCCCATGTGTCGAGGAAGTGTCAATTTCAATTGAGAGGTGGAGCAATAAGCAGCAAGTTTGCCATTGATGGCTAAATGACATGAAATTTTAATTCATTCTCACAGGTTTAGTTGTTTTCATTTTAGGGTTTTCTAAAAATATACATAAACAAGGTCCTCTAGTTGGCAAGTAGAAATAGGCACTTACGGGTCTCAAAGATGGTGGTGAAAGAATATGCAACAGTGGTGAAACAATATCTTCCACAAAAGACATGATAGAGAGATGTCGAGATATCGAGGGTGAAATCATAGTTAGCCAAGTCTTCAACAATTCTTTCTTCTCCACAAGTTGTGCACGACATCTAGAATGTTTGAAGAAGTTCAAGATCCATAAACCATAACGGAGAGAAGAGCATTTAGAGTTAGGAGTAAATGCCTGTGAAATGTCCTTGGCCACTCAATGTTTGGCTTTTCAACTTGAGCAATCAGCCGACTCATAGATATCACTAGAGGAGGTTGATAAGCTGAGACAAAAACACACTTCTTTATTAAATAAGAAATTGCTAAGGAAGCTCAAAACTTCAAATGCAATCGTTACCAAGGAGAGACATTTGTTGAGTTCTCAGTACATACTGAAGCAATGAATCGGAAATGCCAAGCATGTTAAGACATTTAACCTTCGTGTGGCACAAAAGAGAATGTTTTAAGCTAACATATATAGGAAATCTGGAGGTAAAAGAAATCAAGTTATGACATTCAAATATAAACTCACAGTTTTTCTCATCATGGGATCATGGTAAGAAAGACGCGGGAAATTTTCATGTATGCCATCCATAGTCAGTTCATATTCGCCACTAAATTCAAAGTTGTTAGATTTTAGAGATGTGATTGTATAGATAAATCAGTAAATATGACTCAAATAATTATATTACCAGTTAGATATAAGAGAGTATACAAACTCAAAAGCACCAACACCATGTTCGCAACCACCATTGTTGAGTTTCCTTTCACCCTTCCGTGTGCTTGTTTGGAAAACCTATAATAAAGAGAATCTCCTTGAAAACATAAAAAATTATTTACACCAATAAACACACTAATACCTTAAAAATACAATGACTGATAATTGGCATTGTCATACCTCTTTCCATACATCAACTGTGCTTCTTGAGATATCCTTTCTACCCACAACTTGAGAACTAATGTCTGACTAAATAAATAAAACACTTGGATTACAGCAATTACTGGCCACTAAAAATTATTCAAATTGAATAAAATGGTAAAGCTGCAACTTACAATGTTGAGGGTCTCTTTTTTCTTGTGAAGAAACTGAAGTGTGTTCAGACATGATCTTATATCACAATCTGCAATGTAAAATAGTAAATGTTACATTTTAAAAAGATTATCCTTGTCTGCAATAATTTTTCTGTCTCCTAACACAGGTTTTAGCTTTGGCCTAGGCACCTGAAGACTAGGGGCACCAATCTGGCCATCTGGAATATTTGATATGGAACCAGAATAAATGTACCATTCAATTGTATTTCTTGAAGAGTAATTGGTGTTAAGAAGCCTATCAATAGAGACAACAAATACCTATTTTGTTAATTGCTAGATGGCAAACAATACAAAGATCAAAAGAAAAGAAAAGAAAAGAAAAAATATTTAACAAATAGCAAACAGTTGGGATTTCCTGATTGTTGTTGTGCATAGAAAATAAGATGGAGGTTGTAATAAGAAGGAATTTAGTTCAGGAAAACCTATAAACTTGTTTATTAAAATTTTTATCAAGCTCGAGCAGAGCTCAAGCTTTATATGGAGCTCAACTAACAACATTGTTGTCCTCATAAATTAGTTAAACGTTTATCTATTTCAAGAAACTTATATTATCTATTTTGATGATTTTAAGAATTTTGTATTTTGAAAATATGTAGAAGTGTTTCCTAAATTTTCTATTGTGAAGTAAAAGGATAAGGGGATGATGACAAATGAAGAATGGTATATTGAGTATGTTTTTATATATGTGTGTATGATCATTCTTTCTTAATCTCTATTAACATCATAAATGTTAGAACACGTACAAAGTCTTTTAAATACCACATTTTATCTTATTTAAAAATTTTATATATTGTACAATTGTTTAATTAAGTTAAATTAAACTACTATTTTAAAATTTTAGATTGCAAAAAAGTTGATTCAGTTGATGTCCATAAGTAAACACAATAGGATCAAGTGGTTTAAACTAAATTTTATTTTGATTAATTTAATTTATCAGTAGCAATATATTTTATAAGATTAGAAATTATATTATCATTACTTTTTTATCTTTCTAACAATCTGTCTACCGCATCCTTAGTCTCACCCTCGTGGACATATAGGGGGGGAAATAATAGAAGAAAAGTAATTATATGTAGAAAAAGATGGACGGCGGAGGGAAGAAACGAAAGAAAAATAGTGTGGCTGGTCACATCAGCCTAGCATTTGCAAAGCCATGACTAGGCTTGGTTGTCGCGAGACCACACCTCGAGGAGGCTTTGCAACTAAGCGAGGCCTCTTACAGCAGCCTTGCTACGAAGCATCTGCAAGGCCGCTACCGCCTCGCAACTTCTAGCAATGTGTGTTGGTGCTGAATGGTTTCGGTGCAAATCGGAATAGTAAATTCCACACATGCCAACTGACACGATGCAGTATCTTATTCCTTGCTATTTAATGATCAAAACATTGTAAGTAGTTATCATTGATCAAATTATTAAACAAATTTTTAGAACATCAATAGAACAAATTTGAATACTAATAACTAATATGATTACATGTATGTCATTAAATAAATTAACTTTAGTAAAAGTATAATTAAATGGTTAATTTAACCATTTGGTTTAATTATTAAAAACAATCAATAATATTTAATAAATTTATTTAATATAAACATAGCATTCAAATTATATATTTACCAATTATCCATAGAAGTTCTGATAGATACTTAATTCAACAACAAAATTATTAAATAGTTTCATATTGATGTCAAAAACTATTATATAATAACATTATAAACAAATAAGGTTATTACCATTCAATGGTTATTTACGAATTGAATATATACTGCATAATTAAATCTGTAATTTAAATTTACAATTGTATATTGGTAATTATCTATCATCTAGCAGTGAACACATGCCATATAATTATATCTATAGTTAAATATAAGCAATTATATATCATTTAGCAGGGTTAACTACGACAGGGAGTTATATATTAATTAATATTATTAATTTATAACATAATTATATATTAATTAACTTCATTAAACATCCAATATTATTAAATAATTAGTCATACTGTAATTAATTAATACTACTGTCACTAATTAACTATCTGTCTTACCGACAAAAGTTTCCACTTTGACACAATAACAGCTCCCTCTCTAAATCAAACAAAAATTTCCACTTTGAAACATAAGCAGCTCCCTCTTCTCTAGATCTCTCCCCTAGATGGCACGTTCCTCCTTGCCCCCCTTTAACAATATATTAATGAATTATTATATTAAGATATTTTTTATAACATAATATAATTTGCGATAGCATAATTAATAATATCTTATAATAGTATATTTCTAAATCATTCAAATTATTTAATAGTACATTGTGTCTTGTATTTAGTAGTATTGTTATTTAATTGTATCTATGGTAGATTAATAATATTATTAAAAAAATTTATTAAAAAAAACTTCTTAAATCATTATTCATTAAGTAACTTGACAACCAGCATATCCTTGCAGCTTCTCCGCATCTCACCTTGCCAAAGCCTGCTTCGTCCTCCAATCCCTGCCCTCTACCATCAATAGTTGATGGTCCTCCTCCCCCATTCATGTTAACAAACGTCCAAAGGCTCGTTTCCTGCTTCTCGTTTTAATTGGTTTCATATTTGCAATAAATCAACTGATTTTTTAAATCTTATTTCTTAACCCACCATTTTCCACCAATTCCCATTGATTTTTTGGGGGAAGTTGTTTACTTGTTTATTTAATCTCAAGATTTTGATATATCTTTGAGAAATTGGACAATGTTGGATCACAAGACTAATTTTAATCCAACCGGCCTGGTGTATAATGTCTAAGATAGTTGCTCAATTGATCAAAGACGATAAGAAAAGCAAGAGAAATAAGATTATAAAAAAAATGACCCATGAGCAATGAGAAGCACTTCGGCGAAGCAACAAGACACAAAGACATAAGCAACAAGACACCAAGGATGCAACAAGAAGCACTATTGCAAAGTAGACTATATGCACAAACTTCCTTCTACGTTTATTCCTCCATAAGCAACATTCCAACAGCACCCATTGTCTCTGCATTCCTCTTTTGTGAGCAACGAAACATCGCAAAAAGCACAAGGCATTACAAAGATTGCATCAAAGCATAATCTAATACGCATTTTCCTGTCTTATCCGCTTCCTCATCTACGTCACACTCCTCTCTCTCCTCAGAATGACTGAGAGCCAACTAAAACCATAGTTATTTGAGGCGTGAAGCGCCGAAAGCGCATAGGCGCTATGAGGCCTGAGATGCACGGTGCAACGTGAGGTGCACACCTTACCAAAGTAAGGCAATCTAGGTATAAATTTTAACAATTCAAACATATATAAGGAATTTCGATCAAAATATATCACTAACAAAATTATAGCCCATAAAATATTAAACAATAATGTAAATAAAATTCACAAGCAAATAAATATGTTATACACATAATTTAAATTTAAAAAAAAATCTTCCTCTATCATATCATTATCATCATCAGATTTGTATAGCTGAATCTTCATCAGCTTCCTCTGCCCAATTTCTTCCTCCTCTTCGTCAATAAGTTGACTTATAGAAAATCTTCTCTTAATTCCTTTCGATGTAGTTGCTTGAGATCTAAAATTGTAGGCATTTTCATCAACTCCAAAAGTCCGTGCAACTTCACTCCAAATTAAATTGTCATCATCAAATACTAAATCATTTTCTTCATCAATGTTATCATTCAACCTTCCATCAACTATTTATTACTATCATCTATCTAATCTAAAGAAATAAGCTCGACGATGTCACGCATATCATATTGACGCCTGAAGACCACCAAAAGATGAAAATAATAGCACTATTTGTCCTATTGATTCTTTAATTCTTGATAAAGAAAATGTAAGAGAGATTTTATAAATACTATGTAAAGCAAGAGAAAATTAAATGAAATACATATTTCCAAGAAGACATTAAAAGAAGCTAGGGAAGCTCAAAGGACATAAGGGGAAATGGAGAAGCATGCTTACAATTAATATTTTATCTTCAACACTCCCCATCAAATTGGGTTGTACATGTTGTACATGCCCAACTTGCCATGTAGCTTTTCAAAGTAGTTGCATGGAAGAGCCTTTATGAGGATGTCAACTATTTGATATCAAGATGAAATGTATGAGTTCCATGTTTCCATTTGTCACATTCTTTGAAATGAAATGTCAGTCAATTTCAATGTGCTTTATTCTATCGTGGTGAACCGGATTTTTGGCGATACTGCTTGATTAATGCACCGCAATTTAAGTGTCTTCTCCATGGAAACTCCGAGGTCATGCATAATTTTTCGAATCCATATTCCTTCATAGATACCAAGAGCAAGAGCCCAGCTTCAGCACGGCTTCTAGCCACTCCGGATAGCTTTTTGCTCTTCCAAGTTACCCGATTTGCCATCACATACGTGCAATAGCCATCATTAACGTTTCCGGCCTAATCTGCATCAGTGTAAATGTGTATGCTTGTGTCTTTAGTTTTCAAAAATAGTAGCCCTTTGCCCGGAGTACTTTTAAAATATTTGAGAATCCTATAAACAGATTTCATTCTTATGTAGGTAGAGCAGTTTGCCTACAAGTCGTTAGCATCTCAACGTCTGTTGGTGCCTGGTCCTTTTAAAATTAATTTTATTGGATCCATCCATCGAAGTATCCATTGATTTGCATCTGAGAATTTTAAGTTTCCTTTAGTAGATTCATAGTGTATTTTCGTTGTGAAAGAAAAATACCTTATATAGATCCATAGTATATCGATAGTGTATTTTCGTTGTAAAATCAATTTTAGATCTCTGAGATCTTTGATTTCAAATTCTCTTGTGAGGAGCTTCTTCAGTAAAGCTATTTCTTTCACGTTGTCCCCTTGACAATGATGTCGTAGACATAAACAATAAGAATGGAGATTTTGTACAGATTTTTACCAACAAAGTGTAGTCCACTAGCACTGTTTGTGCCCGTATTTGGTTACATCTGTGGCAAACTTGTCAAACCACACTCTAGGAGATTGTTTGAGACCATACAAGGATTTGTGTAATCTACACACTTTGTTAGGGTATGGTCTGATTCTAGATGGAACTTCCATATCGACTTCTTCATCTAAGTCTCCGTTTATAAAGGCATTATTGTTAGCAGCCAAGGAAAGGAGGAACCTCATTGTGTAAAGTTTTGCGACTGGAGCAAAGATCTCTTAATAATCTATTCCAAAAGACTGAGAAACCCTTTGCGACCAGTCGTGCCTTCAATCTTTCAACTGTTTCGTTCACCTTCTATTTAATTTTGAATATTCACTTGCGCCAACTACCTTTTTCCTTTTTGGTAGTTCACAGATGGATTAAGTGTCATTTTTCTATAGTACTTCTATTTCCCCATCTATTGCTTGTTTCCATTGTCTGATTTAGACCTTCATTAATGTTGGATGGGACCTGAATGTTGACGAAGGAGGCTATACAAGCTCGTATTTCGAGGATAGCCATTCATAAGAGATGTAATTGGAAATGGGGTGCATTGTGCATGATCTAACCCCTTTCCTTAAAGCAATTAGTATCTCGGATCATCTGTTGTGGGTAAATTGGATTCATGATTTAAGGTCGTATTGTGGGTAGGATCTGAATCTAGTTCCAACTTTTGGACTGGTGTTGAGCGTGTTTTTTGTTTAGTATATACACGAACTTCTTCTAGTGGATTAGGTTAGGTAGAGGTTGTGTTATGTCAGGAGTAGGCTCAGTGTTTGTGTCAAGAGTAAGCTCAGGCACAATGTTTGTTGCAAGGATTATTTTAGGCTCTTTGGAATGAAATTCTCTCAAGTTCTCCTCTGAATATCGGACTTGGAGTAGTATGATTGATTTTCAAAAAATGTGTCATCCATGGAGATGTAGGTTTTCTTAGAGAAGGTGAGTAGCATTTGTATCCCTTTTGAAAGGATGAATATCCAAGAAAAATGCATTTGTGGGAGTGACTGAAGAAGTTTGCCCCGATGATATTTGTGGATGCGGACAAAAGATGTGCACCCAAAGATTTTGGTGTGTGGGAGTGACGAAGAAGTTTGGTGTGTGGGAAAGAATGAAGAAGACGTTGAATTGGACTTTGGAAGCTGATGTGTGATGGCATATAGTTGATGAGGTATATGGCGGTGGAGACGTCATCACCCTAGGAGATTTTGGGTGCGTTGGAGGAAAACATTAGAGAACGAGTTACTTCTAGGAGGTGTTTGTTTTTACGTTCAACAACACCATTTTATCGTGGAGTGTCGACACAAGAACTGCGATGAATAATACCTTTGGTGTTAAGAAACACTCCTAGTTTAAAGATCAAGTACTCTTTTCCATTGTCGATTTTGAATACTTGGATGGATGTACGGAACTATGCATGGATCATGGCAAAGAATTTTTCGAATATGTGCCCAACCTCAAATTTTTCTTTCATTAGAAGCATCTAGGTGAGTCGTGTATGATCATCAACAAAGGTTATGAACTAGTGATTTCCTGTGAGTGCTTTAATTCGGGATGGACCCCCAACATCGGTGTGAACGAGCTTGAAAAATGTGGATGGTTTATAGCGAATTTTTGCGAAGGGGGTCCTGTATGTTTAGAAAGTTGGCAAATCTCACATTAAAAAGAGTATACCTTTTCATTAAGGAATAGATTTATACCTTTTCATTAGGGAATAGATTTGGAAACAACTTGGCAAGATAAGTGAAATTTGAATGACACATAGTTATTTAAGGCGTAAGGCGCCTAAAAGCGCATAGGTGCTATGGGACCTGAGGCGCTAAGCGCAAAGTGAGGCTCACGTCTTACTGTAAAATATTTTTTGTATAAATTTATCAATTCAAATATATATATATATATATAGAAAATTTTTGTCAACCTATTTCACTAACAAAATTATAATCCACAAACTATTAAATAATAATATAAATATAAAATTCACTAACATTCAAATATTGAAATATTTTATCTTCATAATCAAAATCAAACTTCAAATTAAAGAAAAAAACAAACTTCAAATTAAATATTTGAGGAAAAAACATACCGTTATGACAAAACAAAAGGAGAAAAGAAAGTGTAGCC
>JBAMIB010000031.1:4656896-4684210 GCA_037177415.1 Kaempferia rotunda
ATGGAAGGTTCTACACGATCCTCCCCTGAAATTCCGGTATTTATTACTAAAAAGGGAGAAATCTTGTTATTATTGAATCATATTTATTGGGATAATATCTGGCAATAAATATTGGAAATAACAATAAAGGAAATATTTGAAGAGACTTTTTCCTTTAATAACAGGTTCCTAAAGCTTCGGAGAAGACGCCAAGTCAGCCCTAATCATGGGGAACGGAGACATCCGCCGCCTCTATATAAGGGTGGTAAACCTACGACACCAGGTATCTAAGTTCCTTTATTGCAACTTCTCTCTCTTGGCGATTCTAACTTGAGCATCAGAGTGGTTTCCGCCGGAATTCTTCCGGTGGTTTCCCTCTAACGTTCGTGTTAACCCTGCAGGCGTCCCCGCTGATCCTTATCATCCGCATCCATCTCATTGGCTTCGCAAGTTTTCTTGGCGCCGACTCTCCACGTCGCTCGTCACCGGAACAATAAATTTAAAAATATTTATAATATTAAGTTAAATTAAATAATATTAATTTATGATATTTAAGAATATTTTAATTATAAATTTAATATTATAATATATTATAAAAGTAGAAAACATATTAAAAAAAGAAAAAGACACTTGGACCATTTTGGTCTAAGTAAACAGGGTAGCACTAAGATTGTGTTACAGTGTTCATTTACACTAAAATAGTAAAAAAAAAAAAATTATTATTGGAGTTTAATTAATATCCCTTTAAAAAATAATCAAGGAGCACCATTGGTAATGCTAGCTCCCCTTACTCGCCCTCTATCTATCCTCTCCTACCCTAATCCTACCGTAGCCAGCCAGTTATTGGCTCCCAGGTTGACCTTGTGCCGGCGTCATCAATTGTCTTCGTCCACTCTTCTCCGCTACGCTGCCAGGTGAGGACGAGATCAAAGGTGGTAGAGATCTTCCGGGGATGGGGATAGAGATGGCGATGGGTAACTCCATCCCCTCCTAAATTCCAAAGTTCCAATGTTTACCGCACAATTTCCCAGAAAGACGGATAGGAGCAGGTAAGCCTCGAAAGCGAGAACATTATTTCCCATGTCGAGAGCATTACGAGAACGGCTGCCGGCGGCCGTCGTCGGGCGTGGCCGGAATGGATGCTGCGCTGCTGACGTGATGCCCGCTGCCATCTCGCGAAAGTGACTCACGTCTGAGAACGATGCAAAGCGGGCCCCGCAGCGAACAACGGAGAAGATGTACGGGGTGGGTTTGGGGTAGCGAGAGCGCCCGACAAAAAGATGTGGATCCGACGGCCGACGCTATTGTTCCCAGCTTTCGCGTGCGGTGTTTCCCCACCGTGCCGTGGCCACACCCCTTTTGTGGGCCCCACTTTAAATCCTAAGAATTAATTTGCATGTATCTTACGGAGAGAATTTTTTAGTTGGCGAATTACTATTTACTACTACATTTCCTACGCGTTCCAAAGCATGTGCATGGTTCCGCTTTCCACGCATACCTAAACAACTCACGTATTTAAATAAATAACATTTCATACGTTTGACTGCATTTTGACGCTTACACCTTCTTCATTAATTTTGTTTTTCTCCACCTCCTCTTAGAATTAAGCGGTTTAATATTCTCGATCCACGATAAATACAGATAAATAATTTACAAAGATACTAAGGTCAGAGGAAATATTTTATATTATCTAAAAATTGATGTTAAATTTCTTGGCCATTGACCTTGGGTCAAATTTTTTTTCTCCTCGATATTTTATTATTGAAATGACAATTTCACCCCTTTTTCGTCAAGTTTTAAGCCTAAATATTGCTGTTATAATTTAAGTGATTAATAAAGTGACAAAAGTCGACGGCGACACCTCTTTTTATTTTTTGTACCTGCCCTCCCTCCTTCCACATCCCTTTCATGTCGCCCCAACCCGAACCAGTATCGCACGGAACCCCATCCAAAATCCACGCCCCCCCACTCCTCCCACCTCATTCGGCGGGTTTCGGCGTTCCTATCGTCGTCGGGAAACCTCTCCAGCTGTGTCACGGCAAGCAACCTATCCTCTCCGCCGCTCACCTGCTATCTGAAGCAAACTCCTCGTCTCTACTAGGCGTAGATAGCGATTGGCGTTGAGCGAGGAGAAGCCTGAGAGTAGTGTAGAGTTGGGTGCCCGTGGAGCTCAAGCTTCGTAGTATGGCTAAAAGGTGCCTTTTTGGTTGTTCCTCTGCGGCGCAAGCGCACTGGGAATAATTTTCTAATGAGCGGAGGTTGGGTAAAATAACTATAAAGAGAGCGAGAGGTGGAGAGGTGGAAAGGTGCAAGCTTTCCTGCCCTTAAAAGAAGAACGGCGAGTGTGGGCCGAGGAAGAACCTTTCTTGCTTCAACGCATTTCGGATCGCCTGTGTGATTTTTTGGGATTCACCTACCCTAAATTAATGAAGCTTCCTGCGGCTTGTGGATTAGTGGGGGATTCCCTCGAAGGTGCCCTTTTCTTTTTTTCATCATTGATCGTAGCTCTTCTGGTTTTTGGTTTTGAGCACAAATTCTCGTGTTTTTGTTTTGGGAGTATATGTCTGTTAATTTGTCGTCCGTTTACTACTTGTTCTGTGATTTGCCTTCGTTTCTTTCTAAAAGAAAAACCGGTGCTGGTAATGGAGCTGCGCAAATTTTCAGCTATCCCCAAGTGTAAATGCTGATGTTTTCCGCTTATAAACAAAAGCCTCCAGTTTTAACACACCAGTAATCTAACAAAAGGAGTCTACATGTCCTTTGTGACGATCTTCATCTTCTTGCCCTTGGATTTTCTTCTCACTAACTCGGTCAACCTCGCTATCTGCTTTGTCCAAAGGCATTATTTTGTCTTTATTGTCTTATTTTTGTCAACTCGTTCGGCCAAGTCGGTGGTCAAGCATTGCGACACGACGATTGGCTGCTCATAGTGAAGCATAAGGACGGCAGGACCGCCCGCTTCACAATATTCCAGCAGGATATTCACATTTTTTTGTTAAATGGTCCAGGCATTATTACTACCTTTCAATTTTTGTATTTAACTTTTGAACTTTTGGGGTGTATTAATTCTGGGAGGGAGAGTGGTATTGTTCTTATGATTACTGCTTCCGATGCCTGTGTAAAGCAGGAGAAAAGAAGAGAATTGATTCTGAGCTATGGCATGCTTGTGCTGGACCACTGGTATCTTTGCCGCCAGTAGGTAGCTTGGTGGTGTACTTTCCGCAAGGTCACAGCGAACAGGTATGCCCTCTTACTGGTTTCAAGGTTTTACTTATTTGTGACTTATAACTGAAATCATTGTTTCTCTTTAATTTTAGGTTGCCGCCTCAATGCAAAAAGAGGTTGATAGTATACCAAACTATCCCTCGCTACCTTCTAAGCTGATTTGTGTGCTTCTAGATGTCACTTTGCATGTGAGGTTCTAGAGAAATTGCTCATCTTTCTTAAACAACTTATTTTTGGTGGTCGGACTACAAAGTTTATATATCAATTCCAGGCTGACGCCGAAACTGACGAGGTTTATGCACAAATGACTCTTCAACCTGTTAACAATGTAAGATTTGATGACTTGCAGTAGTTATATGCTGTTTCTACCTGTTATTTTTGCTGGTAGAGACTTTTTCTTTTATAATTTTTTGATTATGTCACAACTATGTAACAGTACGATAGAGATGCAATGATGGCATCTGAAATGGGTCTGAAACAAAACAAGCAACCAGCTGAGTTTTTTTGTAAAACACTTACAGCGAGTGATACAAGCACTCATGGTGGATTCTCTGTTCCCCGTCGTGCTGCAGAAAAAATATTTCCACCTCTAGTATGTCTAATTGACATTCAGTTGACTATTCCCTTATTTGTTTTTGATCCAAAAACATAAAGATGTCCTATGAATATAAATATTGGTAGGATTTCACAATGCAACCGCCAGCTCAAGAATTGGTTGCCAAGGATTTGCATGATGTGTCTTGGACTTTTAGGCACATATATCGTGGTAACGTATCTCTCCTTTCCCGATCTTATGATCGACATTCACTATGCATTACTATATTGATATTTTAGGTATGGAAAATGCTCTCTGAAAATTTGTTTTTCAGTATCGCTCTATTCAATAAATTAATTAGGTTCTCATTAATTTATTTGCCAAATTTTTGATTTGTTTTGCAATTATGCATGTTAATTAAATTTTATCATTGTAGGATATTTAGATTCATCTATATCCATGGATCATCGTGTCTAGAGTGTTCTTTTTTACTCTTGTATTCTAATTAAAAACATTCCTCTTTCCAAGGTAGAGCAACCTCATACAAAAATGTTTAATATAAAATGAAGTTCAAGAGGAACTACAAATGTAAAATAAAAAAAATAAAAAAGTGGATTGACAACAATTGACACGAAAGAGAGTAGTAGGCTTGATCAATAATCTTTGTTCGAAGTGGCTTTGCTCGCTATTTATAGAGTGCATATGATGATGAACAGTCTACTTGAATGTCCCAAATAGTAAACTTCCACCAATCTTGGAATCTTATTTGCAATGATCATTTCACAACTAGTTGACTCTGTTCTACTATCAGTGGACTCAAATGCCTTCTAGTCAATTTCTTTGGATGAACTTTCAACTTGGTCTTTTGAACTAATTCATTAGTTGACCCCTTCAACCTACAGTCGATTCCACCAGAAGATTCATGATTGAGTCTTGAGGTGACTATGTCATTAATTGTCTGCCTACACCATCAGTAGATTCACTTGCATAATTCTTCGACCTTTTCACAATTGACGAGGTTATAGTCGGCTTCAAGTGTTTTGAATCGACTTATATCTTCTTCCATGACCTTTATTCTATAAAGAGAAAGTCAACCGGCCGTTCTTGAGAGATTTCAAATTCAACTTACAAATTGGTATACTTAGCAGTCAATTCATGTACGTTAGTTGTCTATTTTGCCATTTAATCGATTTAAGCCCAAAGAGAAACCCTCTGTGCTCAAACAACCAGCCGATAGTTGACTATATTGTCAACTTTGTTAATCAATTGACTAGATATGAATATTAGTTGATTGAACTAGCTTGGTCTCAAGCTAATGCCTTGACTTCGACCTAGAAATTTTGTTCTTTGGCTGAGTATGCGTTTGAGTAGAAATTTTTTACCACAATAGTCAATTATATTTAACTTGATCCACTTATTTCACATGTCTCCAAGCTGATCATTCTCTTCCCTTGAGATCACCTAGACAAGCCTCCATCCATAGAGCTCTACTTTTGAGTCATGCTTGATCCAAGTCACTTGAGCCAATGCTTCTTTAGCCACATAAATGACCTTTGACATCTGTCAAACCTACCAAAAGTTCTACCTGTGCAACTTCTCATTTCTCTGGAGTTCTACCTCTAGGATTTCTCATTTGCCAAGACCTTATTGAATTTCCACCCACTATGGGTTCACTCCTATGGACTTGTTGTTTGCTAGGAGTTTCATTTCTTGAACTTCTTATCTGCCAAGACCTTTTGGACTTCTCTTGCTGGAGTTCATTCCTTCGAAATTTTTTGTTTACCAAGATCCGCTTGTACTCTCATCTTTCATTTATCAGGAGTTCACTCCGGCATATCTCAGCTATTAGGGATTCCACTTCCAGGACTTCCTTGAACTTCCAACTACTAGGAGTTCATTCATTTAGGACTTTTCGTCCACTAGGAGCTCACTCCTTTGGGACTTCTCATCTGGTTGTTCACTCCTCTGACACTTCTCTTCTGTCAAGATTCACTTGGACTTCCATCGGCCTCACTCTTTCAAGACTTCTCTCCACACTGCAACTGCAATTCCAATCTACACAATTGACATAAGTATGCATCTACACACTTGACATAAGTAAGAATATCAATTTGGTGCAACTTAAACATATTGCCAATTGTTTAGCTAACTGCATCAAATCCAATCCAACTTAATGGTTGCATTAACATTCTTCTCCTTAAGTTAATTCTCCTAAGGATTGATTGCACTAACACCTATCATGCACAAAATAAATGAAAAATATGTGATAAAATTTGTCTCCTTTGTAACACTATATCTTTATTGCGTTTGCTCTGTTGATTACTAAGGTTGTCATTGCAAATGCTTTTGATAGTTGAAATAATTTATCTCAAGACATTCCTTTTCAATTCATGCTACTTTTTTCAGATGTATTGCCTTGGCTTTAACATATCTGTAATAGTATAAAACCTTTTTGCATTAGAAGCCTTTGGCATATAGGATGAGACAACTCAGCAATTGTTCTAACAAAACAAATCTTCTCGCTAATTTAGAATAAAAAATGCACAGGCACAGAGTGATTGTGATTTTTATGTAAGAACATGCATAGCGCAAGAGTGCTTGTGATTTAATGAATGTCTATATTTGTTTGTCAATGCTGACATATTTAGTTCATGCCAACATTGCATAACTACTGTTCCAGACTTCAATGATTGTTCTGGCTTTTTACTTGATTTGACTACTCATTAGTCATCAAATTGCAGGTCAACCCAAACGGCATCTACTCACTACAGGATGGAGTGTGTTTGTTAGCACAAAAAGGCTTTCTGCTGGTGATTCTGTTCTCTTTATCCGGTAAGTATAATTATCTGATACGTAACCTTTCTGTCTAACCCATTCCATACGAAAGAATATCATTCTCTTGTATTTCAGAGATGGGAAGTCACAACTTTTGTTGGGTATACGGCGTGCAAACAGACAACAACCTGCTCTCTCATCTTCTGTATTATCTAGTGACAGTATGCACATAGGGATCCTTGCTGCTGCTGCTCATGCTGCCACAAATAATAGCCCATTTACTATTTTTTACAACCCCAGGTGTTGCAGGTTCACCAATATTTCATGTACTTATTTTGTTATGTTTGCTCCACAGTTTGGATAATAATGGAATTTTTCATTGTCTTTATAGGGCGAGCCCCTCAGAATTTGTTATCCCTCTGGCCAAGTACAATAAGGCAGTATATACCCAGCTGTCTCTTGGCATGCGGTTTAGAATGTTGTTTGAGAGTGAGGACTCTGGAGTCCGTAGATATATGGGTACTGTTACAGGTATTAGTGACTTAGATCCTATAAGGTGGAAAAATTCACAGTGGCGCAATCTCCAGGTTAGTGCATATTTACAGATTTACATTGCAAGAAAGGAAATTATCCTTTCTATAATGTGTAATCTCTGGTAAAGCACCAATTATCTTTTTTGAATCAACAGGTTGGTTGGGATGAATCAACTGCAACTGAGAGACGGAGCAGAGTTTCAGTTTGGGAAATTGAACCAGTGGCAACCCCTTTTTATTTATGCCCACCTCCCTTTTTCAGGTCCAAGTTTCCTACACCAGCAGGAGTTTCAGGTAAACAACATACTTCCAAAGGTTGCCATTTAATCAAGATGGATTATGCACTTTTTGAAGTTATTTTACTGACTTTTCTCTTAATCTATATAAGTACTGGCAACCACTGTTCTGAGTTCTAAATATCTTTTAAAGAATACCAATTGAATTGCTTCTCAAATATATTACTTAACGGTCTACAAACTTGGTTAATGATGCTCTACATCTGTAAGATTGATTCCTTTTTGAACTGTGTTGTACAAGTCCAAATATCTTTTATGTGCTAATCAGTCACAATGTAACTTGAGTTTATTCTTTATTTTTTCAAGAGAAGATCAATTTCCCTTTGTCATATTGAGATTAATAACCACTTGCAAGACAAACTACACAAATAAAATCTCATGATCATGACAGGAACTACCCTTGCGTTTTAATCAAACCAGTGAGCTCTTGCCAACGACACTACTTTTCATGCAAGTATGAGGGACTCTGCCTTAGCTTACCCATATTTCTTCAGAAAGAGATATCTTCCATAGAAATTTTGTAGAGTTTAGGTAGAAAAAATGTCTTTAAATTGTATATCATGTACGAGAGGAGTTGAAAAAAAAAAAAATTCAAAGACGATGATATTTACAGGTTTTGAATGAATGACTATTTAGATCAAAAGATTAGGTGATTAGGAAATAACCCTCAATCTGCATATAGTCTCATGAGCTAGGATTGTTAACTAACACTATCTCACCATGCATTTTGAGAGAGTAAAATGGTGAGAATTAACTTGTGAAACAAGAGAATAAATTTGGGCGGCATGATATTACTCTAATACCATATTAATAATTGGTATATATCCAAGTCTTAAGTTATTAGGAAAAAGCCCAATTAGTATGTTAAAAATCAGTATGTTGGTTATGTAAATAATGTGAAAGTTAATCACTGATAAGTATTTGTGCAATAATTGAAAATATGAATTTGATAGCTAGCATCACTAATGTAATTGAAACATAGAAAACCTTTGGACTATTTCTTGTTCTTCTGCGCTTCTACACATTATCCATTTGTTACTATAAACTAATTCATCCTCTACATATATACTGATAGTTCCTCATTTTACAGATGAGTTCGATGTGGAAAATGGTTTCCAAAGAGTTATGCCATGGCTGAATGATGATTTTGGCTTAAGAGATTCTCAGTGTGCAATGTTTCCTGGTCTTAGCCTGGCTCAGTGGATGTCTATGCAACAGAATTCGCAGAGAATGACATCAGCATCTCAACCAGCATGCGTACCCACAGTGGCTTCTATGCATGATGGGGCTGCAATGGAGGATCCAGTAAAAATGTTAAGTTTCCAAACGCATCCAGCATCTGCCCCCAGTTTGGGTTCCAAGAATCCTCAAACTCAACAATTGCACTTGCCTCATCAACTGCAGCAAACTCAGTTGCCACCTCACACATCTGTTTCTTTAATGCCTGTGCTGCAACAAAAATTTGTCCATCTGCAACAACTTCAACAACAGGGGCAACTACAGCAGCCTCAACCTCAGAAACAAAAAAGTGTTATTAATCAAGAACCTGTAGATGATATGCAACGTCAGGAATCCAGTGGACAGATTGTGCCTCAAAATCATTTACCAGGTCAACATTTGCAACTTACCCATTTACAGCAGCAAGGATTACAGGACTCTGCTTTAACAAGCCTGGTCTCTCTCCAACCATCAGCTTTACCTCAGATTTTGCAGGCTCAACAACCACTAGAGTATCAGCAATCTCTCTTGCAGAAACAGCAAGAGCAAATTCTTCAAATGCAGTTGCTACAAAAGATTCAGCAGCATCAATTACTTTCTCAGCTTAGTCCTCAAGTACAACCTCAGTTACCGCAGCTACTAACTCATCAGAATCAACATCTTCAAGAGCGGCAAGATTTGCAAACTTACCTTGATGGCTCCAAACTCCTGCAGCTACAAGCAAAGCAATTGCACCATGTGCAAAATAACAATATCCTAGATAACCATAAGTCTCTACTTTTCACAAGTCAATCCATGCTCAGTGGTGCCGATCGTCCATCTTCAGCAAACTTACCCTCAACTAGCGACCACATTGCTTCTTTTAGCTTCCATGGAAAATCTCAGCAAGGGGCAGCAATTTTGGTTGATGAGCCTGCTGTGCCACCTATGGATAATTTACTGCAGGAATTTCAGAGGAAACCTCAAGTTCTGGTCAAGCGTGAGCAGTTAAAAACAAAAGACTCAATTCAGCTCCCTAACCAGTTACCTGTTGCTGATCAGCTAGATGCTTCTTCTACAACCTCCTTCTGCATAGAAGGTAGTGAGCAGGGTTTACCACTCCTGTCAAATTGTCCAAATGGTAATGATCGAGATCATAGGGATAGTTTTCTTCTGGGAGTGATGCCAGATGCCTTGCTCTCAAGAGGCCTTGGTACAGGGAAGGAGATACAGAGTATAGTTTCTGGTTATGGCCAACAGAAAGATGTAGATACCGAGCTGTCTACTGCAGATATCAGTTCCCAGTCATTTGGCATGGCTGATATGCCCTTTAATCCTGGTTGTTCAACTGATGTAGTCAATGAGGGTGTTCTTAGTAGAGTCTGGACAAACAAACCAGCTCGGATGCGAACTTACACTAAGGTTTGCTATTTGTTCTCAATACTTAAATTATGTAGCATGCATGCTTCTTACTATTGCCTTTAAAATAATGGATATGAATGTTCTTGAGTTTAGTTAGTTTGTTCGATTAATCCTGAACATGAAATAGCTTACATGTTCAAAGAATCACAGACCACAGTTGGATCAGTGAAGACTGACCTCTGATAGGTGAAATTTTCTACCCAACCATACTTCCAGCTTACTAGATTCATATGAAAGTCAAATAGAAAAGAAAGGTCATGTATGGAAACTTGACTATTTAATTCTTGACTTTTATAAATCAATATGCAACTGCATAGTTGACCAACATGAGATATGATCACCAACAATGTTGGTCTAGTCTTAAACAAGCTAGATCTGTAAAGCATTTGGTCAAAGGTTGGGAGTTCCAATCTGTATAAGGGTACTATTTGAAGGTATAACTATGTCGCTCCTCAAATGAGGATTCTCTCACATCCATTGTGGTGTAAAGCCTCACAGTCAAAGAAAAAGAAAATACGATAACTCTTTTTTTACTCTTATATATTTTTCTCTTTGTAATGACTAGTTTTGACTATTACTTTGAAGGTTCAAAAGCGAGGATCTGTTGGAAGATGTATTGATGTAACACGCTACAAAGGTTATGCTGAGCTGCGACGTGATCTTGCGCGTATGTTTGGGATAGAAGGGCAATTAGAAGAACCACATGGAACAGAGTGGAAGCTTGTATATATAGACCATGAAAAAGATCCGTTACTTGTTGGTGATGACCCTTGGGAGTAAGGGCACCTACATTGAATTGTTTGAAATTTTATCTCTTCTATTATTGACACAAACACCTTTTTCATGTGACTGCAGGGAGTTCATTACTTGTGTGCAGAGCATTAAAATATTATCAGCAGCAGAAGTCCAGCAGATGAGTTTGGATGGTAACTTGACTTGCTTATCTGTGCGAAATGAAGCATGTAGTGGATCCAACAACGGCAATATCTGGAGAGGCCAATTAGATGATGCCTCATTTCCATCTTTTCATCATTAGGTAACACTAATACAAATTGACGTATTTAACTGGATGCTGCTTCAAGGTTGGATTATTTTTAGGTTTATGACGTGCTTCAATAGGTGATTAGCTTGGGAAAGGAAGTTCTGTAGATCCTTTGCAACACTTTGACTAGCTTGGTACTCTGGTGTGACACATGATGCTTCAGTTTTCCTCATCGTGCACCATCTTGAAGTTTGCCTGATTTTTTAGTTTTTCTTACAACTATAGGCAGCTACTATTTGTCATAATTATAAAGAGAACTAGTGGCATTACCTGTACATAGTGTGGTATGCCTAAGAAATTACATTAATCATTTCCTAGTCTACAGCTTTATGCAGAATTTTGCAACAACAGAGGTATACTGTGTAGGAGATTAAGTTTGATTATAACATTTTAACATTATGAGAAACAGCAACCAAAGATGCTTCGATATGGAAATGAATGTATTTGACTAAAAAGGATTATAGGCTTGTATGTTTTTGAGTGTTGAATAAATATATTGTGTGCAGTGCTGATGGTTTTGCTTAACTAAGGGCACATTTATTATATGATAGAAGAACAGCATTCAAATGAGATCGTAGCATTCAAATGGGCCCCGTGGAAGTATTATTTCCGTTTTTATGTAAGTTGCGATATGGATACCAGTTAAAGTAATGGTGTAAAGTATTCTGGATTCACTTTATGCTCTAATTTGTTTGAAATATGTAACAGCTAGTTCATTGCTAAATATTTTCTCTGATAACACTATCTTAACATTTTCTACTGAGCTCTTTGATTTCATATTCCCCTCTCCGATCAATGATTATACTTTTTTTTTTGTTTTCCTATTAGGGATATATTTAGTTGATTGGAAAGTTGATTCAACTTGTTGAGTCTTGAACATAAATATTTTAGAGCAATGATACACACAATGATACAAGAAAAATTTCAGAAAAAAATTTAGAGATAAACACAAATTCATGACCTACTATTTCATTTTTTTTTTAGGCTCCATTAAATTAAGAGTCTATCCTTGCTTTTCATTGCAATTTTTTCTAATCATTTCTTAATATTTTATTCACGAGCTATCTTGTAGAGTCACTCAGTTTATCAATTGATTAAAAATTCCGTATAGTTTAATTTGCAGTCGATTACATCATTCATTTTAATCAATGTAATAGTTAAATTATTTACCGGCGAGAGCTATCTTTAGTTCAAAATATCAGTCGTTCGACTTTCATAGACCCATGAGTTTATTTTTGTAGTTTGACTTTTGTCCATGAAATTATCTCTCCTGAGCTCTTTCTATTTCATGTCATTATTAATGTTAGATCTTGATTTGAAAAAGTAAAGGAGTTCTGGTAGAATAATCGTTCAAGAGAAAAAACGGACTCCTTTTCTTATTGTATTGCTATCTTTTTATATACCCTTCCTCCCTCATACAAATCTTCTACATACAATTAATATGTTATATTTAATACCAAACAATTCACGTCTTACTTCTCATCATTAATAACTATCTTTATGAAGGTGATGAGGGCAGTAAAGTAGAGGGTCTTTAATGAGCTCATTATTAACTCATGAAATACCAAATGACTTGATATTATTATACGATTGTTCATCATTTAGTCCTTTAATGCTTCAGTATGAATTAACATCCATTAGAGTTTTTGATCGAGCGAGGTAGCCGATCAAATCGTCTCCCGAGCGGCTTCTCTTTCTGAGCGGCACCATAAGCCGAGTGACTATTTTTCTTTCACACTCCACGTGGCACATGCACCATATCGCCACATCAAATGCATATGACAATAAGATGATTCGTTCACCCTCAGTGTCTCTATCAATCTGTTCCTAACAACCTTACTTGAATCGGATTTGTTCTATCAATCTGTTTCTAGATTAATACGAAGGAGATAAATCACGGATGATTACTAGTTATTAGTGCAAATGGTCAAGGTATAAGGGAGAGCATGCTCGGACGATCAGAGTCTTGATCCCATGACCTCATAGACAACCTCATATGTCTTAACTATCGCACCGTCCCGAATGAATGTATTAACTCGTTAGTTGCGTAGTGTGTTTCATTTTGATTGTTGTCAATATTGATTGATATCTGGTTGCTCCTTAATGTATAATTCCTTGGATGTCTCATTCCATTCAGCAGTTCATTGAGTTAACCAGCTTAGCCACACCATGTCAAGCTCATTTCTCATCTTTTCATCTCTTAGATGCCTCGTACATCATTCTCCAACCCCAATATACCTCCACACCATTGAGCATATCAATTTGCTTGTACCAAGTTATCTTTCATAACTTGATCTTGTTGAATCAGTCACAAGCTCTGCGAGCTTCGTGAGTATCTTGCCAAGTTTCTCACAACTTAATTCACACATTAGGTATGCCGATAAAACTTAAGTTAAATGCTTTGCTTAGCACATCAAAATTCATGATCAAACTGGCCAATTTAAAAATGAATGTACTAAGTTAATTTATTTAAATTAAACAAATTAACAAATAATACGGAATCTAAAATTAGGCTTCTCCTATACTTAAGTTCCTCATGTGATTTTTAACTTGAACATTTTCCCTTTCTCTTCCGTTGACATACATAATGATACACGGAAATAACTAAAGCACATGAAAATGATCATAAACATGTTTCCTTATCCACAAACGGATTTGAATGAATGTCATATACTATATATATACACACTAACAAAACATGTTGAAATTTACGTTTAATTATGAAACTATCTGCTAAATTCCACTTGATTCATTCCAACACTCCAGATGTCTGAACCTAAAGTCAATCGTTCTCTTGGGTTCTCAATTGCTCAACAATATCAAATTTTTAAAATGCAAAAATTATTAAACCTTTAAAAAAAATTAAAATGAGCTTTATTTCATATATCTTTAGCATAGGATAAACAATTTTCATGAAAAATCATAATTTTTTTTTTGAAAAAAAGTTAATACAAATTTAAAAATTAACTAAAAGTTTCAATAAGTTCAACCACAAGGTGTCAAATGTGTACGAATGTTGAAGATCGAATAATCGGTTCTTCCTACTAGAGTTAGTGCGTAGCGAAAATACAAATAAAAAGAATACAAGACAATACAAGAGAAGCAATGGTAACGCAATTCGTTTACTTGGTATCCACCTCCAGCGGAGCTGCGGAGGGTTCACACGTGCACACAAGTTTTCAATATGAATCTTGCTTCTTCTCGGTGAAGCAAACCTCTCATAATGGTCTTTTTCCTCATACAAGTAAGAGTGAGATTGGGAGGAAGAAGAGAGCTAGAAGACATGAACACAACTCAAAAGATTGGCACTAGAGCATTAGCCCCTTTCTTGCCTAGGAGCCCTTCTTAGATAGGCGGAGAGAGTGAAGCATGAAGTCCACTCAACTTGACACCAGTCGATTGTCCAACGAATGGTGTAGCAGTTCACACACAACGACTTCCTATAGAATCTGAGATTCTGCTAACGACTCCTTACTAGTCGATTACCCTTCACAGCCATCGAATACAGAACCTTCTATGCATTTCTAACCCTCGTACCAGACGACTAGTCTTTGTGCTAGTCGACTGACACGTTACAACTTTCACACTCATTCTCTTCTGAGTCGCCCTTTGAAACCCTCTTCCTCGACCTTCGTCTTTCGGATGGACTTGAGCCTGCGACTCCTTTCTGTGTCATCCTTCGCGTTGCCTTAAAGTCCGCTTCCTCGGCTCTACTCCGTTGCTCTTCGTTTGGTGGTCCCTCCGATGCTCCATCCTTCACCGACTCAAGGACCGAGCCCTTGGATGAGATCTTCATGTGTTTCTCCGAGTCCTGCATGACTTAAACACATATCAAAACAGCCTCACAACCTAACTTAAACTCTTAAAACACACATCAAAATATGATTGCATCTACACTATATCCATGCCTGTATATCCTCTCAACATCGAACTGTCTCTTACCAAAGAAACTACGATTTCAGGCTCTCCATACATAATAAATCATTGATGATAAGACAAGATAACGTGCATTTGTCAAAGTCCTACTCCTACGATAATACCACCCAAAGACTCGCATTGCTCGTCGGTTAGTGGACATCTCTGAGGGCATGTGAAACCAATCTTCGATCCTCCGCCACAACTACATGATAGGGGAGCACCTAAAGAATAGACATGTGTCTCTATCACTCGACAATAAAAAGTGCATTGTCTTCCAAATAATCTTGTCTACCTCTGCACCAACATTCAGAAAGTGACTTCATGTGTTTGGACCCACGCCTTTTTAGGATTAGGCTGTCTAAAGAAGTTGTAAGCTCGGGTCACCCCATCATCCTTTACAAACCAATACGTCAATCGGCGATGAGCAGCCTTTGGTGAGGCAACAGCCGTTAATATAAGATTCTGTATCCGCAACAATCTCTTGATTAGAGGGGAATCCATATTAGTTGCCTACCATACCCAAATGTCGATGTGACTCAAGTAGGTATGATGTACCCACTTGATCTAGAGTGCATCCTCTTTCTCCTGAATATGCGTTAATACCTTTACCAAGAGAACTAAATTCCTGACTCGCAGGGCCAGAACCCCAACCCACCTTCGTCCTTCAGTATGCACATATCTGCCCATGATACAGGAGGGTACTTGGACTTCCACATGAAAATCGATAAATAATGTAGATGCGATAAATGATACTTGTGTTTTTCTTTACCCCATAAACACATCCAACCACTTTTAGACGAATCCCTTCATAATCATACATCGAGATAAGAGTCATTGCATTCATCAACATCATCATAGTAAGACAGAAACCCTAGGATTGCCTTCCGAACTAGCTTTCTCACCGTTTTCTCTCAATCCCGTTTGGTTCTTTACCACCACATATCTTTTCTTGATTCTCTAGATAAATCTACTTCGCAAGTATTTTGGTACTCAACACCTAATCCCCGTGGATGATATTCTTTTATTACTTGACGACACCGTGCACATGTAGTACGACCACATCACACAAGGGGAGGTACCCACTGGATGATAGTATATTTTATTATTATTTTTTTTATAAAATGTAATACTTAACATATCAAATCACAGTAAGCAAGATCTAATTTAAACTTTGGTCAAAACATCAAGACCCAAGGTTGCATAGGAACCAATTAGGGCATGATTACGCCAACACAAAGGCCTCTATTTACATTTTGGGCCTCCCATCACTACTATAAATAGAACCCTCCCATGTTCAAATCACTCTAACGCATTTGCAATCTCTTCTCTTGAGCTCTTCTCCTCCTCTACTCACTAAAGAATTCTACAACTTCAAAAATTCTTCTAGACTCAAAATTTAACCCTCTACTATTTTGAGTCGAAGGTTTTTGTATTTTAGAAGATGATTGGCGATAAACTGTAAGCACCAATGAGATGTTAGAGTTCATCATGGTTGTACAAGTCTGTTACAGTTGATTGGTCAGGTCCCACATAATCTATATAGGCTTAATGGTTTCCTTTTCTTTTATCTAATTACGATGTAATTCATTTCTCTTCCTGATCTCAACTATTTACTACTATTTGAAGTCAACTAACTTCAATAACATATTGATGTAAAAAAATTGTGCATGGAACTCTAGCATCTATGTGAACCTCTTTTCCTAATATGCTTGATCTACAGTGAGTTAGGTTTAAACAAACAGATACCATGCATGGTTAAGAATTATAATTAGCTGAGGTCAGTATCACGTTAGTACTAATGATTCCTATTCTTTTAATTAACTAGATTGTTGTATTACTTAAGTTTTGGACAGGAATAACTTGCCTCCCATATGATGTTATCTGAGTATTCCTCCAAGGGATCAAGGTTTCCCCTTACTGTTCCCTCAAACATTGTAGGGTCTTGTGGTATTATGCTTAGTCGGGAGCGCAAATCATGGAGACCTATCTTGAGTATGTCCACATCATCAATTAAAATGCTTCCTTGTCTTGGTTCAACTATGCGGAAAAGTGCTTGTATCAAAGTTGATTTACCGCTTCCGGTTCGTCCTACTACACCAACTTTTTTTCTTCCAGGAATAATACATGTTATGTTTTTCAAAACAGACGGCAGATGTTCTGCATATCTGACCTGTATAAATGATAAAAAGAAGCCACAAGTTACTCACAGAAACATAATTTTTAAAGGCATTAAAAGAAACAAAAGATGTTGAATCAGAGTACTTCCTATGTTGGATGGTTTATTGAGGTTTGTAATGCCTAGATGAATAATCAATATGGAAGAACGAAAAAAAAATCAATCAGTTAAAAATACTAAACCTTTCGTTGTTTCATTTGTATATCCAGTAATTGCCAAAAATATAATGAGCATAAGCGAAGCACTAGAATTGAGTACATACACATAACTAGTGATGCAGATTTAGAAGTGAACATGGATGTATAGCACATTGTTTATTCAAGCAATCAACGTTTCTTATGAAGTCAACTAATCTAATCCAAAGATTACATGCCAAAAGGTACAAATTAAACAAAAGTAAACCTAGGTACAATTTAGAAATAAAAATGCTCTCTCACACAATTTAGTAGAAACCTATCTCTTTGTATTTCTCTCAATTCAGAAAGATATTGCATTTTTTCTCTCTCTATCTTTCAATTTGGAAATACATCTCCCAAAATTGAAGACAACTCATCTTTCTCCCATCTTTGAAGGTAGCAATTTTGGGTTGTTGCCTTGTTTTGAAAGGAAATTCTTAATGATGATGAAGAAGGAAGTTGTTCAATCTCTCAACTCTCTATAGCTTCCTACCTTCCATTTTTTGGTCAATCTCTTACTCTTGTGTATTACGATGACCATTAGGGCTACATATGGCTTGGGCGATTGCAACCATTTTGAATAACATTCTTGGTGGCAATTACCAAATAGGTTGTGAAAGTTATCATTTTCTCCTCCATTAGAATTTTCTTTAACTTCAGTGTGCTTGCTTTAGGGCAACAATAAAAAGAGATGATAGTTTTAGATACAGTGTTTATCATCTACAACCTTTTTTAGGTAGAATCCCTCTCCTTTGCTTAAAGAGCATGCATTGCCAATGAATTAGGGGTCTCAATTTCAAGTATTGGTCAAAGACAAGAAACAATTTATGGGATGACCATTTTTATTGAATTGTATTGAGTTGTAACATCTATCATCAAGTTACTTTAGCAAGATTTTTGCCCTCAATAGAAAGATTAATTGAAAAAGCAATGTTTTTATGCAAACAAATGTGGCATATTGTGTGTCATGCTACTTTTTAAGTCTTTTAGGCATAGGTGTTACATGTTTGGTATGATGATGTAAAGTGTTTTTGTTGGTGTAATCATGTTCGAAGTGATTCAATTGGACTTTCAATTTTAATATTTTGGTAAAGAGTTTAAGTTAGGTTTTGTCTTATGATTTAATAAGTGTGTTTGAGTGTAGGGACTCATAGGAACACACATGGAGCTTGGAGGGTTTGTGCTCCACGAGGTCGAGTGATGATATGGATAATAACTTGGCGTGGCGTGGCGTGGCGTGGCACACTCAGTTCTTGGATGTCCGTAGAGATCATCGAGGAATAATATGAGACATCCGAGTGTTGAAGCAGCTCTAGAGCAATGACTTGACATGGTCAATTAGTTGTTTTATAGCTTGAGTTCCATAGAGATCAAAGAAGGATGACATGAAACATCCAAGGGATAGCAGGACAAGGAGCATTAATGTAGCGAAGATGACAGATGATGAAGACAAACTATATGGGTAAATATGTGAAAAATGGCATGTGGAGACTAGTAAGAGGATCATGTATGCATGGAAGGACCATGTAACCTGATGGGAGATTGATGAGGGGAGGGGGAGTCAAGCTGCAATGGTAATACTCTAGTGATAAGCTATGAAAGTTGAGTGATTTGTATGCATGGAGCAAGGGTAGCATTCAACTTAAGCTAACTTGATCATTAGGGTGATCATAGTTAGGAACCTATTTGACTGGAATCCAATCAACTCGTAGATGACTCGACTATGAGGCAAGTCATCAACTAGCAAACCCTTAACATTGTTTGTGGTTTGTAGTTTGGACCAACTTATAATTTGGTTTAATAAACTTATGTTGAATCTAGTCAATTGATGACTGAGTCTCTTGGAAGGACCTTCAAGTACTTCAAGGAACAAGGAGCACATTGTGTGCTTTAGAAGCAATCAAAGGTGACACTAGAAGAACAAGCATCTACTCATCAAGAAAGGTCATTTGAATAATGTTGAATAAGTTTCTACTAGCACAATTCGTAGGAAAAGGAACCAAGAACAACCATATCGTTTGTTTCACGTGTGTAGAAAGAGGTCATTACCACTCAAAGTTTCTGAAGAAGGGGGTAGTGAAGAAGAAGAAGAAGAAGAAGAAGCAAATTAAAGGGTGGAATAATGGATGCTCATGTTAAGGGGGAGTTCCAAAGGTATAGGAGAAGGTGTGCTCTTCTTATTTGAATTTAAATTAAAATGTAAATTCTTCCATGAATAGGGTCAATTCATATGTTCAGTTGCCTATTCAAAATTATGGGATCAAATATCATGATAGGTCTAGGAATACATGTCATAATAGAACTACTTAGCCTAGGGATAGAAAAGTAGAAAATAAGAATTTAGGCAAGCATGTCCAAAGGAGACAAAACACTTCTATTCTTATGAAGATAAAATTGGAGAATCAACCTTTAACAGAAAAACTTGAGCATATGGAAAAAAAATCCTAGAGAAATTTGTTAATGGGTCTAAGAACTTAGATGTGACGATTGAAAGGCAAAGGCCTAAGCATGATAGTGTAGGACCACCAATTACAACTAGAAGGGGTGAATAGTGCATTCATCTTTAAATTTATTTTCATTGATAGTACTCATCTACAATATATATATATATGTACAGTACAAACATGAAAAATAACACAAATAGGAAACCATAACAAATCATTCTTTTATGTGGTTCAGAAGCCCTGATTTCTACTCTACGGTTTATAACCCTTCAATGGGTCAACCTTGATAACGTCGTTACTTTTCTCTTTGTCAGACATCTTTTGAGAGCGAAAAAACCTCTTACAATATTTTGTTCTTATAGAAATATAAAAAACACTACAAATACAAGTATATATCTAATTATACAATAAAAGAAATTACAAATGAATGAGATCTTGCTTGCTTAGTTGCTTTGGCATTCTCTTTAGAAGGTCTGAAATGCAATAACATTTCCCCTAGCACCTCATGGAATAGATCTCCTAAAGTCTATCATATGAAATGAGCGAATCTATAATCTTTAATCTAGATCACCATAAGTTGACTATTTGTTGTGCACCATCAATTGACTATTTTGCTTGATATAACATTATAACTGATATGGTAGGAAATGGCATGCCTACATCTTCATGATCCTCATTAATCATTTTTTAATATTACCTTTAGTCAATTGTTCACCATATATTTGTTGAGTTGATTTCTATAGTCGACTCTAGAATTCATATTCGAACCATTTTAGCCTTAGTCGATTGCCCTAGTTGATTCCTAGTGCATCGTCGACTGCCCTAGTTGATTAAACAACCTTCTATTCATTTTCAACTTATTTTTTTAGATTTGTGTTGAAAATACTATTCACTGAGTTGACTCTATGAGTTGATGGGAAATACTCTTCACTGAATCGACCCTCTAAGTCGACTAAAAATATTGTTGATTGAGTAAACTCATCGATTCGACTTAAAACACTTTCATTCAAATTTCTCTATGCTAAGAGACCCCATGTCTCTCCAATTTCATTGTATGTTTAGTACAAGCCAACCTTGACTTACTAGGGCTTTATCCTTGCTTAAAGGCTCCTTGCCTCTGAGGCTATAATTGCTGCCTAATATCCTGCAACTTAAAGACTCCTTTAGGACTTTCAGTCTTGCTTAGAATTTAGTCACTCTTAAGCTGCCAAGATTTCATCACTTCTTAAACATCCAATCCTCCATGACCATCACATACCTAACATCCCTATGATCTATTAGGATTTCCACCCACGTGCCTAACATATAGTCACCCTTGACCTATTAGAACTTCCTCCATTTCTAACTACCTATTGGACTTTCAATTACCAAGTGCCCAATCAACCATGACCTATTCGAACTTCTCTACTATTAAGTATCTAATCAACCTTAATCAACTTAACATATCACTCAACCATCAAATATGTTGATCAAGCGTTGAAATCCAATTCAAAATCAATTTCACCAATAGATAGCTTGGGATTAGGATACCAATCTTCAATACCTAAGCGTGAGGTATCATCATATGCTAGGGTGACATTTGATTATAGTATGGGAAAATCATCTAGGTTGAACACCACTAAG
Source organism: Kaempferia rotunda (assembly GCA_037177415.1). Lineage (NCBI taxonomy): Eukaryota > Viridiplantae > Streptophyta > Magnoliopsida > Zingiberales > Zingiberaceae > Kaempferia > Kaempferia rotunda. The sequence continues at coordinate 4,678,238 of JBAMIB010000031.1, forward strand.
GTGACATTTGAACTTAAGAAAATGGCTAAGGATGGAAACTCCAGGGAGAGCTTCATGAGTCAATTTGGGACCCATGATCTTAAGGATCCAAAGAAAGGGATGCTTGAGATATTAATAGGGTCCGTAGATTGTTCCAATGTGTTTAAGGATGAGTAGGGGGCTTATCCTACCAGATTGGCACATTATAAGAATGTTTCATGTAAGGAATATATGGTAAATTTTCAAGAAATATGAAATTGAATTATATGAGATGCCAAATAAACTTAATCCAATGGGTGTATTTTAGTATGGAATTGGATGATATATATATATATATAATGATACGATAGCGAAACTGTATCATTCCGATCTGAGACCGAAACCTCGGCATGGCTCGAACTTTTAAATCTTGGGTATAATTATATTTTAAGTATAAGTAATTTGATATAGTTGGCAAAAGATTTAAGTTGGGCTTAATTTATGTTATCCTAATGAGTGCCAAGTGTGCGCATGAACTTGACAAAGAATTGTAGGTGTAGATGGAAGAAGTTAAAGTGAGTGAAGGTGACTAGATACTTGACAGATGGAAGAAGTCCAAGTCAAAATGACTAGATACTTGGTGGAGGAAAAAGTATAAGAACTTGGCAAATGTGGAAGAAGTCCAATCGATGTTGCTAGAAGTTTAAGAGGTGTTTCGTAGATGAAGAAGACCTAGAGATGAGAACTCCTTGAAAGTTCAAGATTCAAAGGAGAGAGCTCCTAGCAAAATGGTTGTGGAGTAGGTAGCTCTTAGTTTGATAGATTTCGAGGTTGATGCACATGTTAGGAGGATGTTGGTTTTATGGCTTAGAGGCATGAGTCAAGAAAGACTAGAAGGCATGTTAAGCATATAGAGCTTGGACATCCGAAAGATCGAAGGCCTGTTGAAAATGACTCAAGGGAGGATATCATCAACATAAAGAGCTGAAAACAAGTAAGATGAATGATTACAGGAGAATATTTTGGAATTTGGGTAGACTTTTTCTAGTTAGGCATATACTTGACCAAAGAACAGATGGTTCTATGTTGAAGTCGATAAACAAGGTCAAAGTTGAGCAAATTTAATCACAGTCAAATCAATCATGCAGTCAATTATATCTAAACTGCTCGCAAATAGAAACATTCTTGATTCGACTGGACTATAATTTAGTCAACTGATTAGGTGATTGAAGATGTGTTTGATTAAATTGAGTCGGGTAAAATAATTTTATGGAAACAAGATTTGAGTTGATTGGACTTATTGGAGTCCATTGAAGCCAAGTCAATAGTGAAAAAGTCACCATTTTATCAAAGTGAATCAACTGACTAGTGATTAAGTTGAATAAAGACAGTTATTCGAAGAAGAGATCAGTTTATCTAGTTGTCAACTGATGTCATTTAGAGTCAATTAGTGAAGATTGAGTCAATACGATGGACTTTGAGTTGACTAAGAACAAACCGTCACAATGGATAAGCTTCCAAAATCAACATTTTAGTCGATTGATAGACAAGTTGAGTTGATTGAAGTCCTTCAGATTGCAACTATTAAGGAGCAAGGCAACCTTGAATAACAACAATTAGATGCTTTAAACTTACATTCTCTAATTTAGTCTTCACTCTTCATGCTTAGGGGTGTTCTTGACAACCTTGAAGGAGATAATTCTCTAGAAAGGTTTATTTTTTATTTTCAATTATCCCTCTTGTCCTTTATTTTTTCTAAACTTTTTGTAAAACAGAAAAACAAAGACTCTTGTACAAGGTTTCTCCACCTCTTGGAAGGAGAACTTTTTTATGTAGGGGATTTGGAGTAGTGACTCACCTTACAAGTTAGTAAGCCATAGAGTAGGATCTGAGGGTTTAAACCATGTTAAATGTAGTGTTAACATTGTTTACTTTGATTGGTTATTTATCTGATTTCCGCTACATATCTTTGATGTTGATGACTGACAAGTTGTTAAGCCTTGCATTTGTAAGATCATCAAAAAGAATTTCTTTTTTAATATAGGCTTGTGTCTATTCACCCCCTCTAGCTGCATCAAACCTACTAACCTTGAGGGGAAGTCAAATAAAACTAATTATTATCTAATGCTCTGATTAGTGTTCTTATCTTGTATATTCTGATCTAGCTTTCATTCTTTCCATATTTTAATTGTTTTGTTGATGTGTATCGAAGGTGAGATTGGAAAGTTTACATTAGAACCTTTCACATTACCTTGAAAGACTTGATTATACCTTAACTCAAACAGGTTGTAAAATATCAAAAAGTAAGAGATTATTAGGCAATCATACCTCAATGGTCGAGTTTGACTAAGATTGTTTCAATGTAAAGTGGCACGTTTGACTAAGTTATTTTGATGTATTTAACAAAGGATTTAAGTTAGATGCTTATTGTAAAGTGTGTAGGCACAAAAATCTTAATAGGCAAATGTAGTGGTTAGGAAAGTCCAAATAAATCAAGGTTAACCAAATATTTAGTAAAGATAAATACAGAAATCCAAATGTATTGGTAGATTGAGAAGTTCAACTATGTCAAGGTTAATCAAATCTGTGGGCGACAGAGAAGTTCAATGGAGTTAGCAAATTGAGAAATCTTAAGAAGACCTTAGTAGATGGAGAAGACCAATAGAAGTTGGTAGGATGCTTTAGCAAGGCAGACATTGATGGGAAAGATCTAAAGGCACGGCCTTTTTATAGAAAAACACTCAGAGGCAAGACCTCTTGGCAAACAAAGGTAGACTAGGAGGTAAGGCCTCTTAGAAAAAGATGTGGAGGTAAGAACTCTTAGCAAGTGAAGGAAGAATAGGTGGTGAGGCCTCTTGGCAAGTGGAAGAAGTCCACGAAGACAAGACTCTTGTTAGATGGAAAAAGATGTAGAGGTAAGACATCTTGGCTATGAGTATGCGAGAGATTATGAGTGCACATGTAAACTTGATCTTTTTATTAGACTTTTACCTAGGTGTGTACTTGACAGAAAAGGTTGTATTTCTAAGTCTTGATTAATGCTTTCAATCTTGACGAGCAAATTTAGTTGATTAGAAGTTAAGTTTACCCAATTGAATGATTGAGTCGACTCGTTAATTGACTCAAGATATTCTTCTTGTAAACAAAAGAATTATGTTTCAACTTGAGTTGACTCAATGATAAATAAGTTGACTGTGACTTGAGTTGACTAGATAGTTGATTGCTAGAAAAAACCCACTCTTTGTTTGACGAAAGTAATGATTGGAGGATAAGATCACAATAATAATTACCTGAGTCAATTGATAGGTGTTAAATCAACTAGAATTGACTTGAGTCAATTGGATAGATATTAAGTCAGACAACTGATAGATAATGCTTCCATAATTAACATCTCAATTCAATGGCAAGAATTTAAGTCGATTGGAATTAAATAGAATAGAATTGTGAAGTTTATCTAAGCTTGATTTGAAGGCTGTAAATAGGGCAAAGGGAGCTCGACACAAGTACCCAACAAGCAATAAAAAAATTATAATTCTATAGAAACTCCACTACTCCAATTTTGCCTTTTCTCATCATTGTTTATAGTCTTATTTTATAAGAGCTTAAGTGTTTAATTTGACCATTTTGATGCAACATGGCCCAAGGTTGTCGAATTTGACCTAGATATTTTGATGTGTGATAATGAGTTTAAGCTATGTTTGTCTGTGTATCTAAGGTGTGCATTGAGTTTGCACATGAACTTTGGTTTATATTGGCGAAGGATGGTACAAGGCATTTAATGGATTGTAAGTTCTGGATGCAAGTCCATCGGCAAATGGTAAAATTCTAGAAGCATAGTTTTTGGGCAAGCAAATAAAGTTGTAGAGGTGCGGCCTTTAGACAATGAAACTCCTAGAGGTATGACCTTTTGACACATGTGGAAGACATGGGAGTGTGACCTTTGAGAATGAAGTCCTGAAGACAAAGTCTTGGGTAAAATGCTGAGAACCTGAAGACAATGAACAATGAGAGATTGTGTGGTTATGTATTTTGAGCAATTATTAATATAACCTTGTAGAGAGCCTTTGACCTTGGAACAGGTTCCTCGTCGTAGTCAATTATCAAGCATGATCTTAGAGCTTTACAAAGTCTTATAGAGATGTAAGCAAGTAAAATTGGGATCTCTGCATAGGTTGAGTCAACTAGAAGCACTTCTAATTGATTTATGAGTTTTTTTTTTCTTTTGACTAAAGACTACTGTCTAGGAAAAAGAATGTTCTCTATTGAACTAGATTTGACTAAAAAAGGAGCCCAATTGACTCAATAGGATTTGAGTTGATTAATTTACTATAACATGTGAAAGAATTTTTTATTTGATTTCCAGTAGCCTAAAGATGATTTCAATTGACTAATCACTAAAGTAATCTAAAAGATGGTTGTTGGACAAATATGTGAAGCTTGAGAGTATAGACATGCCATTGCCGCATCTAGCTAAGATGCGCAACCAAGGATTGTTATAAGGCCTCTTCTATGAGCTTTGGTAAAATTGTCTTGTACATATTGTTTGTATATCTTGTTTAGAGAAGTATTTTCCTATGCGGGGGTTCTCCGCCTCTAAAGGAGAATATTTGTGGAAGGATTGTGGGCTTCATCCACTAAACTAATTGTTATTCCATAGAGTAGGACCATGGGTTTAAACCATGTAAAGGATCCTTGCTAGCATTATTCTTTTTTTTTTCTCTTGCATTTTATTATTATTATTTCCATTGTGTTAACATGATCACAGATTGAATTGCTAATGAGTTTTGATTGGCCTTGCATTCTATCAAGATTAGCAAAGTCAGGATTCTCAAGCACATTGAGTAGACTAAAAGTTATTCTAGTCAATTAGAGTGTTGAGTCGACTTCAAATCCTTTGTTCGAGGGATGTTTTCTCTGTTTTAAACAAGTATATTGAAAATCTTTGAGTTACTTAAAAGTATCTATTGGATGGATATATAGTTTTGCTAAAGCAATCGATTGTGTCAATTGAAAATGGTTGAGTCAACTAATTTGGATTTGAGTTGAAAGCCTATTTGAGTCAAATGAAAATGACATTCATTCGTGGACAAGCTTGTGATCTTAGCTAGTTGAGTCAACCTAAAAAATATTGACCCGACTAAAATAAATTTGAGTTCATTAGAAAAGATTGAGTCAACTGAAGAGTAGTCATTGGCCTATTGTTTCGTTGTCAAGATTTATCTTGACTAAACATGAATTGAGTTGAATCAAATCAACCAGAAGCTATCTGAATCAGCACCTTTATTCTTTATATGAATACTATCATGCTAGCATAACTAGGGGTAAAAGGCACATTGCATAAATAACTCCTACACAACTAGTATTTGTTGTGTAAGTGCTCGTTCTGAGATTTCTACTTACTCTTGTATTATCGTCCTTTATTCTTAAAGTGTTTATTCACACAGAAGATATACATTTGTGTGAGGTTTATCTGCCGCATTCAAATAGGTTTTTGTAGTGTAATTTTTGGCATGATCCACCTAATGGATCATCAGGCTATAGAAGGACCAGACATTCGAAACAACATAAAGATCTCCTTTTAAAATTGCTTGAATTTGTGATTATTATTATTACAAGAACAAACACACAAGCATGAAACTAATCACTAACAAGTTTATTTGGCCTTGTACAAAAAAAAAAACAACCCGGTGCATGAAGCTCCCGCTATGCAGGGTCCCGGGAAAGGATCCATTGTATACAACCTTATCCTAGTTTTTTGCAAGAAGTTATTGATAGCATATATGGTAACATATATCAAGGATTAATTATGGCAGCACATATGACAACATATATCAAAGATTAATTATGCATATATCATGATAGCATATATGGTAACATATATCAAGAATTAATTATGATAGCACATATGACAACATATATCAAGGATTAATTATGACAACATATATGGCAACATATATCATGATAGCATATATGGTAACATATATCAAGGATTAATTATGACAGCACATATGGAAA
>JBAMIB010000031.1:4699757-4715630 GCA_037177415.1 Kaempferia rotunda
GTTGGGGGGGAGGGGGTGGGGTGGTGGGGTGGGGTGGTGTGTTATAATCGTGAGAAATTAAGAATCACCTATAGATCCCTAGGAGTTGCAAAATAGTCGCCGCATTTACAACCTAAGAGAAAATTGTGCCTAATGCACCCAATTAGTTATGTCAATAGGATGATGTGATACGACATAGTAACATTGGAAGCACTTTTCCTAAGGCCTATAAATGGAAGGATTTATTTTTGCACTTTGTTCCTAACTCATAATATAACTGTTGTTAGGAGGTGGCTTTATATCCTCTAGGGGCTATAAAGACAAATGAATCCAATCCTGAACTCATCCACACTTTGCCTACCTTGTCCTAGCCAGCCTTATTCACCTTAAGAAATTTGCTGACACATTGAATGATACTTAAGCACCTTTGGTAGTTTGGGTTCACCTTGGTTGAGATCAACAACTAATTTTCCATTTTGTCGGTTGAGCTAGGGCAACTTGTACCTCATTTATTGGTCCACATCACATCATTATAATCTATCCATAAAAGTATCCATCTTAAGTATTTCATCAATTCTTTTCGTATTATTGAAATTTTTATGAATTCAGTGTTTGTTCTATTTCTCTTAAAGTCTTTAGTTAATTAAAATTTTCTTTACAATTTAAACTTTAAATGTGATCCAATAACACTATTATATGTTAACATAATATCATCTCTAAATAACATAAGCCAAGGAGGTTGATCTTTGTTGAAGCTAGGAAGCTCTATGCTTATTTGTCTCATATGAACAAGTACTGTGATCTTTTATATAAATACATATTGGTCCCTTTCCTAGTAATTTAAGATTTTGGGATAAATGGTTAGCTAATTAAATTTAACATGATATCAAAGGGAAAAGGTGTAGGGTTTGAATCCTACTTTGTAAAAAAAAAAAAGGCTTGTACCTAAGTTATGATATTGTGAGGGGGCACATTGAAGTTAGGAGGCTCCACGTTCATTGGTCACCCACATGAATAAGTACGGTGATACCTTATATAAATACGAAGATAAATATAAATTAGCCAATCAAATTGATTTTGGGGTTGTCCTAACTATTTGGGATTGCTACATGAACTTTTTGCAAAGGTTGAGTTCATTTAGTACTGGAGTAAAAGGGATGGGAACTTAGAGACCTACCCTTGATGTAAACCTAGAGCAGTAGGAAAATCATTTTGTTCCATTCCTTGGGTATCAAACAACTTAATAATGACCAGATTTTACTTCTGAAAATTATTTCAATGGCTAAATGGTAATTTAATTTGTTAAGTTCCTTCAAGTGAACTACCACTCTATTCAGAGAGTCAATAAAAATTGGAAAGTCATATGCTCATTGAATAGAAGAGTGATTGTAGATAAATTATTTTTGTTGTTGTTGTATGCTTCATATTAGTTTGTATTCTTGAGATCCTTAACCACCCTGCACCTCTTCAAGTATGCAGGATTGGATATTGATAAGTAAGTGTTGACATTTAGACAGATGATTTTCTTTTAAAAATAATTATCAATTTTTTTGACTAGATAAATAAACTACTCCATCTCAATTTTTTTTTTTCAGTCTGCACAATCTGGAAAGCTGTCTTTTTGCCCTTTTCCCTTACCTTTCGTAAGTCAATCCTGCTCCAGCCCTGCATATTCCTCTAAACTTCTTTGATTCAGTTAAATATCAAAGTTGTCAACTGCTATCATAAGTTTTTTGATGATTTTAGGTATATGCTAGCTGAAGGGCTTGGTCTCTCTGGGATAGTTTCAATATTGTTTACTGGAATTGTAAGTAATCTTTACCTCACTACCATCCATAAATATATTAGATATTTAATAGTTCTTTTTTGCATGCCAGGTGATGAAGAGATATACATTCTCAAATTTGTCCAGAATTTCTCAACAGCTTACTCCTTATTTCTTCCATTTACTTTCATCATTAGCAGAAACGTTTCTGTAAGGCAATTCTGTGTTATGACTTTCAGTGCTCATTGAATTCCAGGTTTATGGCATAGTTGTTGACATGCTCTCCAGATTTATATACATGGGTTTTGATATCACAATGGAACAGCATAGCTGGTCGCATATTGGATTCATCTTCTTTTCTATTGTATCCTTTTAAACTGTTATCAATTTGTTACATACTTCTCTTCCATGAACTTTGAGCACTCTTTGACTTCTCACTTGTTGAATGAACCAGCTATTCATTGGAGTTGCAAGGTACTGATACAAACATATTTTATTGAGATTGTTCCACCATTAAATGCTTTTAGTTCACATTATGCCCTTCAAACTCATATCTGCTCATCCAATTTGTGTGATGCTAACTTCTGAGGGTCAAACAAAATTTATAATAAATGCAAAAAGTGACTAAAATCATAATCAGGAGATCCAAACTAAAAAAGCATCCACTTGAGAATGTCTGTCATATGAGAAGCATTGGTTTGGTCTGTGGATGCAGGGTTGGCAATACTAGATCCAGAGCCACTCGAAGTGTCGATGGCTAAGTGTTGGTATCCAACTCGTACCAAGAAGGTAGATAAAACTAATACAATAGAGATGAAAATGCTAAGAGATAAATTTGTGAGGAATTAGAACAACTAGGTGTAAATCTGATAGAGATAAAATGATATAAAAGAAATTGAGATGGTATGCACGTTTAAATGTGGCTAATAGATTTTATGATTGGACAAGTTTAGTTGGCAAGAGTGGAAGATAAAAAGGATAGAGGAAAACTAAGGAAAATATTAGTTTGATCTAAATATTTCTTATGGCATGTCATTGGGTAGAGATGCTAAATTGAGGGATTGGGATTTAGATTCTGTAGCTGGCCCCAAAAAGTTAAGACAAACACGGTGACGATGTGTTGACTTTTGCTTTTGCTTATAAACTGAGACAATTTGTTTGGTTGTTCTAGTTTTGTATGAGTTTCTGATGAGTCAATTTTATAATTGTTGATTACCTATTTATTTTGAAGGGCGGTACATGTCTTCTCTTGTTCTTATTTGATCAACATGGCACGGCCAGTAGATTCTCAAATACCTGTGAGACATCAAAAGGCACTTTGGTATAGTGGTACGTTGGCAGTCTCTTATATTCACATATTACATTTGGATTAATTTTCAACTATTAGTTAACTTACGTAAGCAGGGCTTAGAGGGGCTATGGCTTTTGCACTTGCCCTTCAATCGGTACATGATCTTGATGGACATGGCGAGATTATTTTAACTGCTACTACAGCCATAATTGTTATAACAGTAAGTTGTTACTCTGGTATATGACAGTGCTAAAGAATTTATATTTGATGAATATCAGACAATTTTATCGCTAGATATAGATAGTGAGGGTTTTGCAGTGTTTCAGTAGTTCCTTTATGAGCCATACCAACGATAATGTCAAATTATTATCTGGCAAGAAGGTTGGGAGTTGAGGGGTATAAAAATTCTTATTTACCATGTAAGCCAGTTTCTATGTTAGTAGAATTAATAATGGACAAAGTTATTAGACTTAGTTACTTTATAATGGGTCTAAAATGTCTTATAGATAAGTTTGCAAATAACTAAGTTTGACTATTTATATGTAATGTGTATCAACAATAAAGATTAACATCAAAATTGTTCTCTTGCTCTCTCTCCTCTTCATGCTCCTGAAAAGCATAATGTTTTCTTTTTCTCTCTTAAAACTTATGTTTCCATAACTATGGTTTTTGATATCATTGACAATCAAGTCTTGATGGAGCATTTATTATGAGGATAAACAAGAGTGAAATCTTGCAATAGGGAAGGAATTAAATATTGAACCCACCACCTCCTTGACCTACTAACCTTACCGATTTGAGATGACCAATCACACCAAAGGAAGTTGCACATTAAGAGGGCGGTACACTAGCTTGTTCATGGGAGATAAATGGATAGGGAGACAAGTCCAGGGTGGGGACAGTCGTTTGGTGGCACATAGTACGTTAAAAAATAGAAGGGGTGGTTGTTGGAGTTTATGGAGTTGTCTTTTATATAGGAAGAGAAGCACGTAGGGGGGAAGTGGTTGGGCTTGTGGGTTAGAGCATTATTATTATTAGTGTAGGAAGAAGAGAACATTGGTATTCTTTGAAGGATATGAAGGAATATTATTTATAGTATAAAAAAACAGCAGTACGCTGGTATAGGGCCCCTATTACATGGTTAATTGCCAAATCAACAACAAAAGATAATAAATAATAATCTTTAATATCATTATACTATGAATAAAACAACATTATTCATAGTATAATTGTATTAAATATTATTATTTATTATCTTTTGTTATTGATTTGGCAATTAACCATGTATTGAGGAGATTGTCAATTGTAATGGAGTTAACAACTTTATTCATCAATTTAAGATTTTGGTGTAGGATTGTTTAAGTCGTAGATGCATCTCATATTATAGCCTATTGCTATGGTTTCCTGGGCTTGCAGATGTGACTTCATTCCAGGATGAAAATTGCTTCTTTACCTTAATACCAATTTTTCAGGTGCTCCTAATAGGAGGATCAACAGGAAAGATGCTTGAATCGTTGAAAGTTGTTGGTGATAACCACAGTGGTTTGTGTGGAGAAGTAAGTCTGAAAAACTACATGACTTGGTTATTATGCATTAATTCATGTAATTCTTCCTACCAGAGAATTTGTAGCAATTTTAAGATTCGTACAATATTTCTGACTATTATTGCTTTTGTCAAATTTACTCCTATCTATGAACACTTGATTCATTCTTGACATCAGGATAACTTTGAGGCGAGCAATAACTTCCTTGGAGAATCATATGATCAGGAAACCTCTCCTGGGCACAAGATCAGGATGAAACTCAAGGAGATCCAAAGGTGCATAAAATAGGATCTATTTGTTAGTTGTTTCTCAAATTATCTTAACTTTTTTATTAGACTGTCACAGCAGTGATTATCAACGTTGTTTTTTTTTATTATTGTGTAGCTCTGCCTCATTCACTGCGTTGGATAGGAATTATCTGACTCCTTTCTTCAAATCTCAAAACGAGGTACCTGGTAAGAAAGGATAATTTTGATTAATTCTTTCTGTTGCAAACCAATTGGAGCATATAAAAAGAAAACCTTGTCGAATTACCATTCGTTGACTCGCTTTTCTGATAGAGAAACTGATTTTGTTTGATGCATGTGAGAAGTCGGTCCTGAAACTTCAAGATCAGCATTCCAACTATGTCAATAAACCATACAAATTTTATTTGGGTAAAACTGCAATCGCCTTATTCGAAACATCATGCATAGGAGAAATCTACAGTGGCGATATTTTTATTTTTAATAATCACATGACTTTGGTATATATACCTTTTAACTATTAATTGTATGCATACTTCCATTATGCCTTAGATTTTTTTTTTTCTCAGAAAGTATATGGAACAATAGGTCGCAGAATAGAATTCTTGCACTTTATTATTTTTTTTTAAAAAAAAATCAAATACTGTGAGAAGTTGTATTTCGTTCTGAGTTTCTCTTTTTACGGTGTTGTTGTCGTCAAGTTTGATTCACGTTCCCGTCTCACATTGCCCTGTTCGAACTCTCGTCTGAATCGTCCTCGATCAGTATGGCTCTTGTTTCTCTTAAATATGCGCATATTATATTTTAAAATACATATTGGTTTACCATTACCATGCACCCGACGATCTTGATAAGACTAATATTTTAAAATAATAATTTGTTTGAAAGATGAGAATTAACAAAGCTGGATAAAGTTTTTAGTCAGCTGCCAAAATTAAAATAAGGAGGATTTTAATTCTAATTCTAATTCTAATTTTGTTTTTAATTCTCTTGATTCAATTTAAATGGAAAGCTACGAACTATCGTTTGTCTAAATGATAGCATGAGAAGAATTGCTGTTGGCTGTGCGTTGGTAAAAACCCTCGAAGAGTAATAAAAGAATTAAGATTTATGGGATGAATGTTTTAAAATTTGATTGTTAAGTGGGGTATAACTTGTATTTTAAATTTATTTAGTAGGTAAATCAAGAGATAGAGGAAGACTATGAATTAATTGGGTGAAATTTAGACATTTGGATTATTAAAAAAAAAGTTGTTGGCCAAATGACCATGAATGCGTACGATATCAGTTTGCAAGGAATGCTACAAAAGGGACGATTGATTGTAAACAAGTGTCCTACTCTTTCTGAAAGCAACATTCAAAACAGTTCAAGAGGTAAGATGAATGGCATTCTTTATATTGCTTGCTGTTTACAAAATCAACACAAAATTCACTCGTGTGAGCGAGGAACTTAAGGCCTGTTTAATTGGGTGAATAAGTTGTGACCATTGCAAGGAAGACTGGATTCCTTAACTTGTCATTGTTTGCTTTGGAAGATTATTGGATTAAAGAGAAAAGAACCCAAGTCAAACAAGAGACATAACAAATGAAACACATTTGCTTTTTGCTTCAAAGAAAAGTCTTTCATTAGGTTCATATCACGCCTCTACTTCGTTGTGGCTTTGCTTTACAACAATTGATTAAGGGCGCATTTAAAGTTGTAAAATTCTCAATAGGTGCACCTAACTTTTAGGTTTCTTAAAGAGCACATTTATTTTTTATTTTACCCCCTTCCACCAACTATTGTGATGTAACATTCAAAGAACATCATCACTGTGGTACTGAATTTAAAAAAAAATAGTTCAGTTGTCGTGCTACATTTAAAAAATTAGCATCGCTATGATGTTGCATTTCAAAAATCAACATCATTATGATGTTGTGTTCTAAAAAACAGTAGAATTGAGATGTTGATTTCCAAAAATTAATACTAAAGTGATGTTGTATTTCTAAAATCAAACCACTTTGATGTTGCATAAATCTTAAAATTAGCACCACTTATTTTATAAAATCTAAATGCAACACCACAGTGGTGTCGTTTATTGAAATCTAACACCATAGTGATGTTGAAATACAATATTACAGTAATTGGCGGAAGAAATAAAATAAAAAACAGTAATCGAGAACCCTTCGACTATAACTGTGGACGTCATCATAAAAAGTTCATACTTTCCTCCCCGGGAATTCCGGCGATGATTAATGATAAAAAGGGGGAGATATCCTATTATTAAGGAAAACATTTATTGTCAATTATTTGATAATAATGATCGAACAGGTAATTAAGGAAACAAACACAGCGAATATTCTTCCTTTATGACATGTTTATAAAGGCAAGAACGGTTGATAGCGCATGTCCAAAGAATGTCAGCTCAGCCCTAATCGTGGGAAAGAAAGATACACGCCACCTATAAAAGATATATGAAACCCTAGGTAATGCTTCTTCTTCCAAGCTTTCCTTCTCACAAACACTATTCCTCTCTTTTTGACTTAAGCGTCGAAGGGGTTTCCACCAAAATTCTTTCGGTGGGTTCCTTTAACGCTCGTGTTACTCTCGCAGGACCCCTACTCCTCTTTCCTCGACGTCTTCCACGTCATCTCCTTCGGTTGCCTCTTCGACTCCGGCCTTCCACGTGGTTCCTCGCCGGAACAAAATTGGCGCCGTCTGTGGGAATCATCAAAAATCAGAAGGGAACACTGTGATGGCGGATTCAGGAAATCAACCGAATCAACATATCACCATGATGAGAAAGGAATTAGATGTCATCATCGCTAACGTTGTATCTAAAGCGTTAGAACAAAGGTCGTCAATTGGACTTTTCCCACAAGGGAATCCGCCAATACCGGTTGAAACGCCAAGGGTGGCAGCCTCCACAACAGGCAGACCTTCTCCCTCACCACCAAGGACGCCTAGGAAGGCTGCGCGAGAACACCTTTACAGAGAGCCTTCAGAAAGAGAGAGCATATTGCATGCTCTAACACTCCACGAAGAGAAGGGATACTAGGAAAAGAGGATCCTCAGAAAGCGTTGATCCCTCAAGAATCTTCACCTTTCTTTCAAGACATCCTGCAAGATATCATGCCCAAGCACTTTCAATGGCCAGCAATCGGGATCTATGATGGAAAATCAGATCCTAAGGAATTCATCTGCAAATTCAAGACCGCCGCTTCATTACACCAATATATTAGAATATGTTAACTACAATATTTCATATATTAATTAACATGTAGAGCATACTTATATTCCACCTTGACCTGAAACACAAGTGCAAGTCTTATGTTGTAGAAAAAAAAGATAAGGTCATCCTTTTAACATGTCGAAAGAAGTAATGAACCACTCGGCCTGATCTACACTAATGTCTGCGACCTAAAAGGGGCATTAATATTAATAAGTTTTTCATCACGTTTATTGATGGTAACACACTATATTATTATGTGTATCTTCTCAAAAGTAATGATGAGGTTATAGAGAAATGTATTCTCTATATGAATGAGATTGAAAATCAACTTAATAAAAAGATTAAAATAATATGAAGTGACTATGACGGTGAATATGTATCGTTGTTCACTGAGTTGTGTTGAATATAGAGTCAAACACAAAACAACAACTTTTTATACTTAGCAAAATGATATTCCTAACAGAAAGAATCACACTCTAAACGAGATATGAAATGCTTTTCTATTAAGCTTTGGATTACTTGTGTACATGTGGGGGGAAGTTGTATTAGAAACTAATTACCTTTAAATAAGAATCTCATGAGTTGTAGAACGGAAGACAATTATCTTATAAATACTTGCGACTGTGGGGTGTCTTGCAAAAGCTTTGGTGTTTGATCTAAAAATGATCAAGATAGGACCAAAATATATTGATTGCATATTTATTGAATATGCACATAACAACCGTGAGTATCAATTTTTTATGTATAAGTAGCAAATATCGAATATATACCAAAACTTAATAATAGAATCGAGAAATGTCTCTTTCTTTAAACATGTATTCCTTGTAAGACTCGAGAGGAAGGAAGTTCTTCAAAATGGGCATTTGAACTACAAAAAGAAGAAGTAGATAAACCAGTGAAAGTTGAGCTCAAGCGAAATAGAAGGGCTCGAATGAAAAAAATCCTTCAAAACTGATTTTATCACTTTCATATTGAAAAGTAAGCCCTAAAGTTACTTAGAAATATTAACTTCTTCTGAGATACCTCAATGGAAAAGATAATTGCATCTGGAATTGATTGTCTTGCAAAACCACAATTAGGATTTGTGGATCTTTCTCTAGAAAGTAAACTACTCGGTTGTAAATGGATTTTCAAGAAGAAAATAAAATCAGATAATATAGTTGATAAATATAATGCTAGATTGGTAATTAAATGTTATTGACAATGTGAAGAGCTTCATTACTTTTATACGTATTTTTCGGTGTCAAGAATAACTTCCATTAGACTATTAGTGACTATTGTCACTCTATGAAATTTGGAAATATATCACATAGATGTAACGATAACTTTCTAAATAGGGATTTATAAAATGAAATTTACATAGAGCAACTTGAAGGGTTTTTGTTCCAAGATATTAAAGCAAGGTTTGTATTGGTAAAGTCATTATACAACTTGAAACAAGTTTCAAAGCAATGACATGAGAAATTTGATAATGTATTGAAGGAAAGTGTATTTAAGATCAATGAGTATGATAAATATGTCTACATGAAAGCCATAAAAAAATGACTATATCATTTTATGTCTTTTATGTAAATGACATACTTATCATTTGAAACAATGATAAGTTGGTTAAATCTACTAAAGTTATGTTGAACTCGAGATTTGATATGAAGGACATGAATCTAGCTAATGTGATTCTAGAAATTAAAATTCTTAGGACATCAGAATAATTTATTCTAAGTCCGTCCTATTATGAGAAAAAATTCTTAAAAAATTTACCAAGGGAGATATTATGTTGACATGAATACTAATAGATATGAATCAACATCTATCAAAAAATCGAAGAGAGAGTACTGATGTATTTAATGAGTTGTACATGACTAGACTTGGCATATGCAGTGAATAAACTGAATAGATACACGAGTAATGTTGATGTTAAGCACTAGAAAGTGATAATAAGATAACTGAGATATTTAAGATATACTCATGATTATTAGCTGCATTATTTAAAATATCATACTATGATCGAAGGATTTAATAATGTGATCCTTAGGAGAAAACTCAACTAATGCATAATAGAATAAAATTTATCTTGTAATAAAACTTATGCATGAATTATTTTTCGGATATTCTAACTTTCTTTGAATACCTTCCGTTCAATGATGCTTTATCTTGTACATGTCTATTTTTATGTGATTGTTATGTTTTTATCTGCTTATGATGTCTACTTACAAATTCTGATTGACTTTTTAGTAGCATTTATTTTTCCTTTTAGATACCGTCAAAATTTTATTATTATGCACTTATGTTTATTTCATTATGCATTAGTTCTCTTGAAGTATTAATAGATATAAGTCTTCGAAATAGAGGGAAATCTAATGTATAAAATAAAATAAATTTAAAATTTTCTAAAAAGGAGTTTTTAAATTCTTTTGATAACTTATCAAAAAAAATTGCCTTGAAAATGCTTGTAAATTTGTTTTAATTTATTTTATAAATGTATTTATCAACTTGTTTTTTTTTTCAAACAATTAGTATGTATTTTTTTTAAAAAAATAACAGTTGTTTGAAAATATTCTTTAAATCATTTTAAATATAATATGATATTCTTCTAAATTTAAGAGCACACGATTCCATCAAATGAAACGATAGTACAATACAAGTTAAGTCTAGTTGCACCCCAGATAAATCCAAAATGTAAAAAAAAAAAAAAAAGTAGTTTTTAATCGAATTGAAAATTATTAATCTATTTTTTCAATCATTGTTTAACTTTTTTTATATCAATCTATTTTCTTATATGCATTGGCATTATTCATGTTGTATTCATACTTCACGTATTTTAATGGAAAAGGGAGGATATGATCTCATGAAACCAGAATCATTACCTTTGAATATTATCTAAGAAAATATGTTTACTCAGGGTTCATTTTAAAGTTAAAATTGCGAATGCAACATACACACTTAAACCTATTGAAGGGGTGCCCAGTTATCATAAATGATGAAGAATATCTGCATCCATACATACAAAAGAAAAGAAAAACTAATACAAAGGCCCAAGTTGCTTTTGCGAACCAGAGCACAAAGAACGTATCTAAGCATAAAGAAAGAAAATAAGAGAATATGCATGGGCCAAAAGAACCGTAATTAGCTGGAGCAGTGTCAGATGGCTCCTAAGGATTAATGTTGCAGACTCTCAAATAAACTTGGTCGTAGTTCACATATTTAGACCAGTAATTACGGTACTTCCCGATGCCTATTTCAAGCCAAGGTTTCATGTTTCCATTGTAGTGTATCACAGCTGCACCTGCAATATCTTTCTGGCTCACATTTAGATTGTACCCAAGCCCTAGAACATGCCATGAACGATCAAGAGGGTAAGTGCGCTTCCAAAATGTTATTAAGCCTGGTGGAAGAGTACCCAACTTCCACAATAGTCTGTCTTCATTCTGTAGATAAAAACAGGGGGGAAAATGTGAAGTAACTTCTAAGTGTCAATGAAGCATAAACATGGATCCGAACTTGGTAAACCATCGAGGTTTGCATAGAGGATAACCGTGTATGAACAAGACACAGTAAAGAATGTCGCACAAATATCTACATAAGGAAACATATAATGCCCATGTATTTGGTACAAGTAAAAGGGCAGCACATTGTTATATATCAAATGCTGAATAGTGATCACTAACTGTAATTTGCTAAGATAACCTAATTGGCATTTTGATATATACTTGAGAGAGAATAGAGTAGTGAAATAGTACCAAAAGTGCATTATGAAGAATAGAGGATGTTTCTTACCAATTTTTGCCAATGATGATAGATTTCCGTGATGTTTTGCTTCCTCCACTCAATCAAATCAAATACATTCATTCCAAATGCCCAGCCACAAGCACGTGGGTCAAAATTTTTGGCAATAAGAGGGTTAGAAAAGTTGAGATACCTATCGAACCGATGGAAATTTTCACCACAGGTCTCAGCTGCACCATTAACTTTTTCCTTGAGGTCAATAGCCCACAGAGAAGAAAGGTCTTTCTGCACAATGACATCATCGTCTAGGAAGACAACTTTGTTGAGCTTGGGGAAGATCTCTGGTAGATAAAATCGCAGATGGTTTAGGATAGATAGATACTTTGGATTTCTAAACTTCAAGTTCCCGTCAGACTTAGCAAGGTGGGACTTGAAGTAGTAATCTATCATAGACTGAGATCCAAGCTGCTTTAGAACTGGACTATAGCTTGAGTTCAGCCATGTAAATTCATCAACATTCTGAACCTGAAGTGCAGCTTTCCCTGGTGGATTTGCTAAAAACCACATCTTCATTGCTGCATAGTTGAGTCTATCAGTAACAATATGGAATACATGGTTTTCAGGGTCCTGCATGTAATATGAAAAGCATGTGTTGATAAGCATGAATTCAATTTTAAAAAAATAAATAAATAAAAACACAATGGTTAATGCAATTAGAAGATGACCTTAGCATTTAATATTGTAGAGTTAACAACTGCTGCAGTCGCTAGTACATTGTCAGAAAAAAGTGCATAATGAAAGAGTTTGGGATCTTCAAGTTTTTCTTGGTGAGGGAACTGCTGTTTGCTTGAGTCAAGTGAATGATATGCTGTGGTGAGATGCAAAGGAAGACAGTGGAGACCTCTAGGAAGGGTTTTTGCGGCAACTTGTGTCAGGAACAATTCCTGTTTTTTCTGAGCTCTCAGTTGGTCTTCTGCAGATTGATAAAAAGCTCGAAGCTTTTTTATCACAGAAGAGCAGTCATTATGAATTTGTCTGCCTTTTGCCAAAGTTTGTTCCATCATCTTCAGTTTCTCATGGGCACTAGATCAAACAATCGATGGCACATGTAAATTTTTGTTAAGTCTCTAAGAAACATCATCTTCAGTTTGTTTGCTTTTAATAAATATAGAAGACACTGCAACAACGTATCTAATGATTGTTAAAAACATCAATGACAAGCCCTTCAGATAGATATCCTAAAATGCAAACTGGGTGCAGAAAAAAATTTAACAAGGGTTAATTAAAAACAACTCCAAGGATGCAACAAATACAGGTGCATTATCAGGCAATGAGAAAGGTAGAATACAAATTAATCCCCTCAAACTTCCATCCCCAAAATTTTATTTTCTCAAAGAAGCCCTTTGGAAAACCATGGGACCAGTTCAGTACGTAACCCAAAAAGAATGAACTATTTGAGAATGGATTTAGCTGCCAAGGTTGTGTTGTTGCAAAGTAGAATAATTAAGTACATGCTTCTGCCTCAAAACCATAAAAGAATGATGATGCTGATTATAACAATGATAATGACAACGATGATCACACAGATGTAGGACATACAAACTTTCATAAAATAAAAAAGGAGGATGACCTTACAACCTGAATATGGAGGAAGGATAAAGATGCTACTGACTAACTTTATGATATGGAAGTGGACATACAAAGTATCTTGTAAGACAGAAAATAAAGGATGATCTTATGAATATGTTTCAAGCTTGATATTACATTTTGTTTTCTTAACCTGAATATGGAAAAGACTAATGTTGCTATTAACAAAAGTAGTAACCTTGTCATGTCCTTATCCGAGGGCAAAGTAATGCTCTATTATAATTCTATAATCTAAATAGAAACAGGATAGATGATATCAAATGAAAAGTTTGTTTGCACTTGAGAAGATGCAACCAAAAATAAGAGATTATACCCTTTTGGCAGTTCAGTGTCATTAGTTGCATCTCCAAGTGTGCGCTCAACTTCTCTCACCCGTGCTCGAAGCTCCCTGATGAATTCAGGATAAGTTCTAGAAGGGGAAAGGCTAAGATAGACCTTTGCCCTTATTAGCTGGTCCTTGAATTGCTGAACTTTTGCAAGAGATAAACCACTTGAATCAACTTTAGAACTCATTTCTGGATTATGATCCTTTTAAAAAAAAAATCATATATTTAGAAATGATCGTTGGATTTGTCTAATTCAAATTTAGTTGGCAAAGAAAAGAAAAGACAACCAATGTATTTCTGTAGATAAAACAATGCTGATTTCAAACCCTCTACTTAGAACTACTATATTTCATTGCCAGACTAATCAAGTTATATTTTACAATAGTTGTATTCAAATTGAATAACTCTCTTTCTAAGTATCCCTTCTCTTTGAAGTCGTTATTCTTCATAAGTATGACCTTATCAGTCTCGAATACTAGCATGATGTCTCTCTTGACTAGCAACCATTTCGATAGTAAACTTTTTTGAATATTAAGAACGTGCAAGACATCAATGAGCATTAGCTTTATTCCCAAGGACATATGGAGTATGATATTTAGATGAGTTACCCATGCAAAGTTCTTGTCTACAGCTTGTTGAAGTACAGGAAGAGAACATCTCCTTATCAGCACATATGTGCACGTGTTGCTCTTGTGTCAATCCACTAGTCTTCAGGGGTAACAATCATATTGATTTCGAGTACCAGCAATGGAAAGAGGATGTAACACATTTGTTGTGAGCGAGTATGTCCCAGTAAACTACACCTGACTTTCAGGTTTCTACTTTTTAAGACCTCATTTTGCCTCATAGAGGGATAATCCTTAGTTCTATGGTTAGGTTTTCCACAGTAGTAGTTCCCTTGTCCTTTCAGTTTAGCTCATTATTAATGTGACTCTTCTTGTTAGTTCTTGGTTTAGCCTCCCATGAATCGCCTTTTTTGCCACTTGGTTTAGCCTCCCATTCGAAGCCTGCCTTTCATTGGCCTTCTTTTCAATAGGATTGAGCCCCATGATCGTCATAAGTGACAATATTGTCTTACAATTGTTGGATAGTTGTTAAAGTTGATTCAACCACCTTGCTGATAAGTGATAAGTCGACGTCTCGATCCAGTGGGGCTCAATATGACAATATAGATTTTTTCCTTTTTATAATCTCAAGACACCCTTTTGGTCATCAAGGCACCTGTTTGAGTTATCAGCATACTCTCCTTGGTATCATCATCACTAATTTTATCTTGTTGATTGGCGAGTTATCCTTTTAAATATCGACACACCCTTTCACGTGAGCTTATACCTTCAGATAACAATTTTAAAGATGAGGTAAAGACTAGCCTTTCTTTCTTTAAAAGATGATATTGTCACACCTAGACACTGATTGGTAACGACCTCACAAGATACAACAACCTATGACTTGAAATAGGAACACTCTAAATTTTGAGTCCTGACAAATTTTCAAAGTCTTAGAACTCTTTACAG
Source organism: Kaempferia rotunda (assembly GCA_037177415.1). Lineage (NCBI taxonomy): Eukaryota > Viridiplantae > Streptophyta > Magnoliopsida > Zingiberales > Zingiberaceae > Kaempferia > Kaempferia rotunda. The sequence goes on from JBAMIB010000031.1 coordinate 4,715,004, forward strand.
AGGAGAGGAAGAAAGAAGCATGAAATAGGAAAATTCACAACTTGAGAATAAAGTTAAAAGTCAGGTATTGAGCCCTTTTATAGGAGTGAGGAGGGAGTATGAAGGGTTAAAAAGCCATTAATAAAAGAGCAAACAAAACACCTTTATGACCGTTCAAATATTGATGCAGTGATTATACCCACCATACACTTTCCTTCAGTAATTATGCTAAAGTGCATGAATTAAAAGAAATTAATATTCCTTAATTATTTTTGACTTAATGGTCAAAATTCTTGGTCTATAGAATTGGGCTCCCTAAATGGAAGCCTTTAGCAAGTCCACTAAGCTATCAAGTTTAGGCCTTATTGGCCCACCAAATCAATAAATGGAATAAATGGGTTGTTAATCCCCTTGATTTTAACTATCTTGACTCATTTCAATTAGAGCATCCATTATTGATTTTAGTTCCACGAAAACTAATCTCAAGAATAAATCCCAATATTTTAGACAATGATCCCACAAGAAATATCACTTACGCATATTCAAGTTAGCATTGGTGTACTTGTATCCATAGACCCTACTTTTGTATGCATTGATGCTTTCGTTGTACCATATTGGATCAACCCTCCATTACTTGAATATTTTTGG
>JBAMIB010000031.1:4855980-4870584 GCA_037177415.1 Kaempferia rotunda
CAATGATATATAATGAAAAAAAAAAATCTCAAAGAAAAATGCATAAACCCTACTTGAACAACATATGGGACTCAAGCTTCTTTCTTGTTAAAATCCTTACTTTCTACCATGTGATAGTTTAGACGTCGCTATCACTTGTACCTTAACTTCCAAATCTATCACTCTATGTGTCTAATTTTTTTTTTGAGATTTTTTTTTTGGTACATATCAATTTTTTATTTTAATATATATTTTTTATTTAAACAAAAATGGGCCGTACAAATTTAAAAAAAAAAATAATAAGTAAAAATTTACTATGGCCCACCGTTTAGTGGAAAAATGACTTTGGTTCAATAGAAATCATTGGATATAAATTTGTATTTTATTATTTCCAATATTTATCCAATTTGTATTTTATTATTTCAAATATCTCCCAAATATTAGAGGAGATATTTAAAGAAATATATTTTTCACGAAGATATATTTTAAAAATTTAGAAAGTTAATCGACTTTAATAAAAATAGGGATTAACCTTTAAAAAAAAAAAATCGATTCAGAGATAAAGTGGTAATTTTGCTTGATATAAAGTATGCATGCGGATATGGAAACATGTGTATTGTTTTGTCATATTTCCATTGTATTCTTTTCTTCCTTTCGACGGGAGAAGGGGAAAGTAGAGGGAGAAGGAAGGGTTAGCCATGGCGGACGCCTGCAACTCTCGGAGCCTTTCGTGGCTCGTAAAGACCTGCCGCCCCGATCCCCGCCGTGAGATCATCGCCCTGCCGCCGATGGATATCATCCACCACCTCAGGCCGTCTTCCGCCTCCCCAATCGCATCGCTGCCTGACGATCTCCTACTCGAGTGCCTCTCCAGGGTGCCGACGTCCTCCCTACCCGTTCTCCCTCTCGTCAGCCGCCGTTTCTCCCTCCTCGTCGATTCGCCCGCCTTCCTTCGCGTCCGCCGCTCTAACGGCCACCTCCGCCGCACCCTCAACGCCCTAACTCTTTCCGATTACGGTCGGCTCTCCTATGCTTCCCTCTCCGCTGATTCTTCCTTCGACGCATCCTGGGACTTAGTCTGCACTTCTGCCGCAGCCGTCTCACTTGACGTCCTCGAGCCTGGATCTTTTTCCTTCCTTCATGCCCGTGTGGCGGTCCTCGGACGCGCGATCTACATCATTGGCCGCGGAGCTACCCTTCGGTACGATACTTGGACTGGGGCGGTCTCCCCTCGGGCCCCGACCATTTTCCCTCGCAAGAAATTCGCCGCCGCGGCAATCGGAGGCAAGATCTACGTGGCCGGGGGCGCCTCTCGTACTTCAGCGGTTGAGGAGTACGATCCGGTGACCAATGCGTGGAGGGTAGTCGCGGAGGCCCCAAATCAGCGGTATGGCTGTGTCGGCGCCGCTTCCGGAGGGGTGTTTTACATTGCCGGAGGTTTGCGCGTCGGCGGAGGCGGGACTGGAGTGGAGGCTGGGAGGCTGGACGCCCATACTTGTGCTGGATCTATGGATGCTTACCACGTGGAGGCGGGTGCGTGGGTGAGAGGCCGGCCGGGCGCCGGGGCAGGGTCGGCCGCTGCGGTTCCCGGAGGTTGGTGCGTCGTTGGGGCATGCGGATCGGGGCCGTACGTGTACGTGTTAGCCAGCCACGCGGTGGAGCTGTCCTTTTGGCGTTGGGAGGGGAAGGTGCGGAGGGGCGGCGGCGGTGGTGAGTGGAAGCGGCTGTTTCCACCGCCAGTGCCGGGCCGTTTGGGCCTGGGCGGGGCTGTTCGCTTCAGCTGCGCTGCCGTGGGGGAGGAAAAGGTGGTGGCGTTAGTCCAACTCTCGGCCGGGTGCTCCTGTTTGGCGGCGGAGGGTGCGTTGCTTGTGTACGACATAAGGAGCGGCGAATGGAGTCGAGGCCCGGACCTGCCTACGAGACTTCGACGCGCCGCTGTTGTCTGCGTCGAGTTCTGACGAACTAACCACCTACCATGTGGCGCCGATAAGCATTCACCAAGAGATTGATTGATTGTTATAGATGTGATCGTCTAAAATGATGATCAAATTCAATGTTTGAGATATGTCGAAGTAGTCTATGGTCAATCGTTTGCTTAACTTCTTGGATCAAACTCTGAAGATTTTTTCTGTTCTCTTTCACTTCTGTTCTCGCTCATCCTTTCTGACACTAGAAATATCTTCTTAACCAGTATCTTTTCAGGTATTTGGACAAGCTGCTCCTGTGCCTGTTCATAAGGTTGGCATCTGGTGAGATTTGGTTCATATGATTACTGGTGAGAGTATTTTTTTTTTGTTTGTTTACTTTCACTTTTCTATATTTTAAGTTCTCTTTATTCTACAGGAAGTGTTGAGAATTGATTACTTAGGTTATATTTGATGAGGAGTAATCAGTAATGTAATCAAGATTTCATTACACGATTGATTACATTGTTGGGTACAATTTTAAAATGTAATGTAATATGAATGACAAAAGAGTAATAAAGTCTTATAATCTAGATTATAAGGCTGACAACATGTAATTCAATTACTCTACCAGCCCAATTGCATTACAATGATTACGCCTTACTGGTTGTCACCGGAGGCAGCCATGTGATTCTTATACATATTTCTTTTTTCAGTTTCAGAATTCCGAGCATTCATGTAGTGTCTACAGCAAGCTCTGTGCCAATTGGCGTGTACAATATTTTCACTGCATCTGATGAGTTATTTTTTCATATACACACGAAGGTTGCTCTACATGGTCAATACAGAAGATTAATATATGAATTTTTGTCACATGTTAGTACATTGTTGGGCCGACGACTCATAATAGTAAGATATCATGCATTAGTGTAAAAGTAGTTTTGTTGGTTTGTTAATTAACGTAAAGTCTGGTATTTAGTATATATCATGACAAACCTCATTCTATCACATGAAAGAATGAACTTACTGTTGAACATATATTGTATCCTGCAGGATTCATTTTTCTCACATTTAGACTTTTATTATCCACTCTTTGCGTTTCTGATTGACTAAGGCTTTATTTTTTGTGTGCTGGTCTTTGGTTTGGAAGAGCAAATTGTAGTTTTCTTTTGTGTTGGATTATTCAGGAGTATCATTGTTTGAAGAGTAAAGCATGTAGGCTGTGAATCTGTGATGAGTATAGAAATCTGGCTGTAACTCTCACTGCCTAAAAAAAAGCTATTTTACTGAAAGATGGGAACAAGGTACTGCAAGTAAGGTCCTGACTTAGAGCATTTATATCAAGCTTTATTATGGATCTATCAATCTTTATTATTAATTAAATAAGATGGAAGCATTAAAGCATGATCCTATGATTCTCTTTGAGCTGTTCATTTTCATTATTTGACTTGCATACCTTTATCCTCATTCATTGTTGGTTGCCTCATTGCCTGGTTGGCTCCAACAAATAATTAATATTTAGTGATACTTATCTAGTTATCTCACATGCCATCTCAGGACTGGATTCTGCATCATGTTCATTGTTTAATTATTTGTCTCACTTAATTGTCTGTATTCGTTCGACTGGATGTGATTTGTTTGATGCTCTTGATCAACTCCTTACACTGCAATTTATCACGACGCCATTGATATTGACTCGTTTCCAATGTCTATTTTTAAAGTAAAATAGAGTAGTTTGCTTTCTTGATAATCTAGATATCTGGGCTGGGCACTTAAGAACCGGTAGAGGTGAGTCAGACAATGAGATAGTGCTTTGCCTTTGCTATATTTTGTATATGTACGTGTCCATGTAATTGTTTACTTCTTTGAGTTCTTTCTGCGTTTAGTTTGTATGTCTTGCTTATGTTTCTATATAATATATATAAAGAAGGGGCACAATAATATCAGACTTGCATTTGTCTTTGTCAGGTGTGACCGTCTACATGTTCCAGAGGTAAAAGTGCATTCAAACATTTTACCATAACTGTGGCAGTAATGATTTGTCTATTAGTAAGCTCACTAAATGCTTGTATTGAATTTTAGATTACATGGAAGTCAAGGAGATAAGGAAAGCTGATATGATCTTCTCATCATCTAGTGGCTCAGATACTAGTGAATCATTGAGCCTACAAAAGAACATTGTTCATGTGTCATCGATATGCTTGCTCGTGCTGGAAGATTAAATGATGCAGAATTATAGTTCATCAATCAAATGCCTTTTAAACCAGATGTCATTATGTGGAAGACTATCCTAGCTGCTTGTAGGATACATGGTAATGCGGAAATTGGAAGAAATGCTGCTGAAAACATATTAAGGATTGATCCACAAAATTCTGGAGCTTATGCCTTATTATGCAGCATCTATTCTTCGTCTGGAAGTTGGGATGATGTTGCAAGGTTAAGGAAGGTGATGAAAAGCAACAGCATTAAGAAATTGCCTGGTAAGAGTTGGATTAAGCTGAAGGGAGATGTACATTCTTTCATAGCAGAAGATACTTCACACCAACAATCAGAAGGCATATATGAAATGTTAAAGCTGCTGGGATTAGAGATGGTTGATTACAACTTTGATCTTGGACAACTAAATCTGCATGATTAGATTAAAGCACTCAACGAAGAACCAATGATTTTCAGTGGGAAATTGCTTTTAGTCATGATGCACCGTTTAACTCAACCCATGCAACGTTTGCAGTAGCATCAGGCACTGCAGGTTATTGCACGACTTGTGTAATCATTCAGATAACCGGGATATCCTCGGAATGAATGCCATTGCAATTGCAGCTACATTAACAGCGGTTTGCTGATTTGTCATCAAGTTCATAAAATGTGGCCCAGACAGTGGTAACATTTCAAACCTCTATTCGTTCTCTGACTTATAGTAATTTGGTTGATACAAATCAAAATGCTACTGTTAATATAGTTTTCTCATTTTGATTTTGTTGTAGGATTAGGACATCAATGAGATGAAAGATCTACTTTGACCAAATATTTCAATACTTCTCCACATAACTTTATGACTGGTAAGTTGCAAGGTTTCAACAGCCAATTGGTTCGCATCTGACACGGATCACATTACAACTTCCATAGTAACAACCATAGAGATATGTTTAGATGGGTCATTTGTTCAATTGATTAGGGTTATAGATGTGTATCAAAGCAAACTTAATACTAGGATTGGTGAATGATCAAACAGAAATGGGACTCCCTATAAATAGCATGCTCTTTCAACCTTACATGCCACAAGCAAATGTCTACGTGGACTTTAAACTGATTCATGTCAGGAATGCTCACTTTCTCCCATAGTTTCAGCCTTTTCTTATTATGCTACTTTATCATGCATTGTATCTTTGAAAAAATAGAGTGTCTTTTCTTCAGTTTATTTTTTTTACTGTGTGAATGGTAATGAGCATCCAATGCACTAACCAGACCATTCTGTATTTCGATGAAATTGTGCTGGGATTCTGTATTTAGTAATAAGTTCATGTTGAAGATCACTTTGGTGTTTGATGATGTTATGTTCAGTCTGTAATTGAAGATGGAAAAATTGGAGAAAGCAACGCTGAAGTTGGATTACAATGGGTGGATTGCGATAAAGATAGCAATGAGGTCATCCCATACCTTATTAGAAAGGAGTTGATGTACCCTCATAGTGTGCTGCAGCGATAAAACACTAGAAGAGTAATAAGAGAATCAGGTTTCGAATTTGAAATGGGACGAATATTTGATAGGGTCTTCTTCTGCGTGTGCATAAGTGGATACATATTTTGTGGTGGAAATCACAATTACACAGTAGCAATTAAACGTTTTTCTACCACAAACACAAGTTTTCACACTTGTACAATCAGTTTTGTCTGGGGATCATAATTGTCATTATCAGGCAGTAAATGCATTGAACAGCATCATGATCAATATAGGCGTTTTTTTATTTTTTTATTTTGTTATAATCCATCATTTCTTCCATTGTTCAAAAAATATATATATAGTTTCAAGATTAGATTTTTTTTTTAAAAAAAAGATGATTAATGGGATTTCCTCCTAAGAAGTAAGAATAACCTTTTAGTCAAGAAATAAAATAACAATAATATTTGTATAAAAATGTCATAAAGTTAATATATGTTTATTGATTTATTTATAATATTTAAAATTACTTTAGCCCTAAACAATTCTACTGTCTTTAAACAGGCGGTAGACTTGCACGAAACCGCTGAGCTGGTCCAACTCGACGTCGTTTACTATTCCACGCTGCCGCTCCTCCTGGACCTCCACCGCGAACCCTGTCGCCATTGTTCCCTGCGCCGTTTGCCTCTCATGTGGTTTCCCCGGAGATGCTTCGCTTTCAATGATTTCTTTTCAGCTTGCGCCGTCTTCCGGCATTGACGCCAGTTCGTCTTCAATTGATCCGTCTCGGGGCGTAATCTTGAAGTTATCATCTGCATCTTTTGGTTCCCTTCTTGCCTTGGCGGTTGAATTCTTGTCTATTAGTCGGATCGGCGACCATGGAAGGAATGAGAGGGGAAAGATGGTGTTTGTGGAGTGTGGCGGTGCTCGTGGTGTTGCTTGGTCTGGTTAGACCCTTGATGGCTCTGAGGCCTCTGAAACAAAGGGATTTTGTGTCTGATGGAGATTGGGGAGAAGAGGTTTGTTTTTTTTTTCTCGATTTTTTTTTTAAATTTTTTGTTTGACATTGGAACATTAATTGGTGTTTGTGTGCGGGATAACGGGAGGAGATGACCTTTTGAACGAGGAGCTGAGAGTTGCGTCGAAATGCTGTGGCTTGAAGGTGGATTACTAGTCAAGCCATTACGTGATAATGGAGCAATTTTGCTGAATTTTTGTTCTGTTTTGTCCTAAAATACTAGAAAGTCACATAAAAAGTAGTAGAATCAATTGGTCAAAGATTTTCCCTATTTGTGATAGTAAAAGTTCATATTTGCATTGTGTGTTTATATGATCTTGCCTGAAGTGACGGGCAAAACATCAATTATTAACAGGACTTTTGTTGTTATTTGCATTCGTGAGATAAAAGTTGAGTGTTTAACATTAAAGGTTTCTGGAATTAGTATAGTCACTTTAGGTTACAAGATGATTTATAAGATAGAAATACGAAGAACCATTCACTGTTAGTTTGAATCTTGGGTGGTTAGGAAGTAACAATGTAGAGAGTACAAAATCAAGAGAGGGCTTTGATGCCCAAGCCCATCTTATAATTGTAAATGAAAGATACACAATTGCAAATTCAAGTAACTATCTTTTAATAGCATACCTTTGCAGACATGTGTGAATGACAATAATGTTTCTAAGGTTCTCCATAAGCTCAGTCATGTCCATGAGCCTTCTAGATACATCACAATGTGCATCATTGCATCCAAATGATTATCACAAGGAACATCTTGGAATTAGGCCACTTCACTTACTCCAAACTTAATGTCTATCCTTGATGAGGAACTCTTAGTCCATAAATTGATATGTTAGTCTTCTAAATCATTTTTGAACAAGTGCTTAATGTACCTCCGTGTTTTGCATACTTGGTTTTGTTGACATTCCTATTTTATTATCATTTGGATTTACATTTAACCTTTTTTTATTTATGATTTCTCAATACAGCAGCTTTTCTTTAAGAGAGATGACAGCTACAGTTCGTTTTCTCAGTGGAATATTACAGGGACATATACAGGTTAGTTCAGATTCTTAGTTTTCACTCTGTAGTTTCTTTCTGACTGTGTGTCTTAAGGAGAAGTACCAAATCATATTGAAATATCAAATTTTATTTCTCAGTAGAGTATTCAATTCAGCATGTTCACTTGCCATTTTTCTGGTGAATTCTCTTATTTGGATTAATTTAATGGTAAATATTTAATAGTATAAATAATCAGAATATGTGATTTTTCGTTATTTATCTTGTTTCCTCTCTAGTGATATAGCTTTCAATGATGGATGAAATTCATGTAGTTGACTCTACTAATTGAGACAAACACGGCTTGTCATTTTTTTCCTCTAGATGGCAATGCTGATGATGTCATTTTTTCTCTAGAACTACTACAGTGTTCTATAGGGGCTATTGAAGTTGTTGCCAATGTCTTGAGTTTGCATTCCTTCTCCATATCTTAGGGTGGCTTTTCTGCATTTTTTACTAGACTATGGTGGTCTATAGTTTATTACTCGTACTAGTTTTCACACTGTAACTTATGTGTGAAGAAACTAAGATGTGTTTTTTTAGAAGGTGAAGGTATAGAATAAGTACACGCATAATAAAAATATGGAATTAGAGTTATCTTTTAGTTTGTGTTTGCTAGCTAGTTTTCACATCATGGTTTAAAGGTTCTTTCTCTGTCGGTCTTTGGGCGAAACATGTCATTCCACTTGCTAATTGACACACAAAACATCCAACATTCATGGATCGTCTGCACCTTCGCATGCATGGCATGTGACTCCTCTACTCCCTCTTCTCCTCCTTTGAACACCAACTTCAAGTCATCATCTTCCTCCTCCATGGATGCACCTTTGCACGTTCCTTGTTATGTGGGCATTATCTTTGGAATTGCTATCTCGATAGCACGTGTGTTGGTTCCTCTTCCTCCCTCCATACGCCAACTCCTCCTCTGCGTTGAAATCTTGCAGAACTTTAGCTGGCATAGGTAACTTCTCCTCTCCTACTGCTCGTCTTCTTCCACTTCCTTTGATATCGACACTAGTGTTGTTCCTCCTCACCTTTCCCCTTCTCCTCCTTCAACACACCATTGATACTGATACAATACCCATGACAACGTCTCAAGTTAGCAGGGACCAAATCCTTGGCTTGGCTAAAGATTGTTATCCTTGATCTTGATATTACCTCCATGATCCATAGCAGGACAAGAAAGGCATAAGGTGAGGAAGATGGAATGTCTTAGCACTCAACTTTGTTGTGTGCCTGTCATCTCCCTTCAACTTGGTAATTTACACTTAGTGTGCCTATTGTTTTATAATTTCCATTTGGTACTCCTTTTTGCTATATTTACAATTTATATAATTTAATATTTATCTTTGGGAAGATGAATGCATTTTAGTGTAAACACTAGAAGTCTATGTTACTTGAATTCAAGTACGGGTAATGCAAAAAAAGTGTGGATTCAAGTGTTCTACGTTATTTCTAAAATTTGTTATTTGTAATTTATAGGGATATCAAGTGTTGATTCAGTGTCATTATCCAATGGTGTGGAGAGGGTAGATGAGGAACCCAAGTAGAGAGCTAGGTAATCTGAAAGGAGGTTTACTTGTATTTTGAAGTCTGTCCCTCCTATCTAGGAAGAATGTCACTAGAGTAAAATATTTGCACTTTGAATTATACTTCTACGTATATAGAGGGGCACTAGTTAATTTTCCTTTTTCTTTTTAAATTTTTTGAAAATTAGAAGAAAATATAAAAATAAATGTAGAATTAAGTAGAGAAGCATGGTTTATGGTGTATGCAATTGGGAATATAGAAAGTCATTTTCTTTTTGTATGCAGAGCCTAATTTGTAAAGCAACATTCTTTCTGATACATATATAGGACGGCAATGCTCTCTTGTTACCATTGCTGCAACAATTTGTTAACACCTGCCTCTTGTTCAAGGAAAAAGTCATTGAAGAGGCCATCTTAGAAGAAAGTAACCAATGCAATTTTGTAGTATATGTTTTAATTGATCAAATAATGCAAGACAATCATTACTGAGATATGTTGCACCAGACTAAATATTTCATTGTTGTGATGTGTTTAACTTTTGGGATGCAGGACACTGGAGCTTTTTAGATGCATCAAATGGTTCTTCCAGGTTCCTAGATTTTGGGAAATCTAGCGGTGCATCAGTTCTAGAGTTGGTGACTACTCAAACCAAGATTCATGGAGTACACAATGTTCAGGTGTGAAAGAAGTTCCTTCTCCAAACCTGCATAAATTACAATCAATATTTTTCTTCATCAATAAAGTTTTTTTTATTTTAATTTCTGCACAATATTAACATTTTCAATCAAATATTAGAATCAAAGTAAATTATATGCATTTCTCAAGCTCATTTTACTTTTTGTTGAAGTGTTCAGTGTTATTTCGTGCATATGGTTTTTCTATTTGTCCAGTAGATTTATAACGAAATTTTCAACATGCTGGATACATGGATTTAGAGAACAACCTGGAACAAATTCTACATATATTACTATTTTTTCCATTTTAATTTTTTTTTTCATTTTAATATGGTTTTGGTTATTTTCAAAGAATTGATTCCAAAACAATAAATCAGTACTTACCATGGAAAACCATTTTACGGATTATGAGATCGTGTTGTTGTTCAAAAAGAAAAATCCACTTCCATTTTGTTTTACTGTACGTGGTACACACTACATAATGTATTAGCACTTGAGAGAAGTTCTAACAGATGATGAAATAATGGGAAATAAACAAAAGATGATTTGATTATGTTGAAAGGTAACCCACAAATTCTATAGTTAGCTATATAATATACAAGTTGAATAAGTACAATATAATGCTGTTGAATGGACGGTTTAAAGTACCATTTCGTGTCGGGCGAAACTTACCGTTCCGTCCGCAGCCTAACATTGGAACGCAGTCGACATCCGCAGCGGGGTCGACCTCGGTGACCTCCGCGTGGTCGTGAAAGCGTTGCGACCCTATGACGACCACCGTGGGGTTGTGGGAGCACCGTGACACCCCACGCTTCCACGATCCCTACTAGGTTGTGGAAGCGTCGCGACCTCACGGTGATTCCAGTGGGGTCATGGTAGAGAGGTGTGGCCTGCGGGCGTGTGACGACCATGGGCGGGGTTGGGGTGACCGTGGAGATGTGCGGCCCACGGGCTCGCGACGACCATGGGCGGGATGTGCTTGAGTGCGCGGTGACTGCGGAGGGAGGGGATGTTCGAATTATTAACCTAGGAAATCTACAAAAACTTATGTTAATTATTGTAATCAACTCCTCACTATAAATGAGATCATTTAAATAGACATCATCCAACCCTAATAAATTTATCCTATTAATTTAACACATATATTTTTTAATTTTTAAAAATATATAATAAAATTTACATTTATATTTATTTATCATATCAAATATTAAAATCTTGTATTTTTTAAAAAAATTATATATATATAGATATATATTATAATATTTAAATAATTTTTTATTTTAAATTAATATATTTTATATTTACAAAAAATACCGAAATCATACCAGTATGACACGATACGATATCGAAATCGTATCATTCCAGTTCAGGACCGAAACCTCGACACGGGTAGAGATTTTAAAGATTTAGCAAAAAAGGTAGAATCCGCCACCCTAGCGACCCCATGAGATTGTAAACCTTGCATATACACATTGTGAAAACAAAAGTACACAATAAAATAAATCATACTATGTAAAGCATATGCAAATCATCAATATCCTTATTAGTATGAATAAGGAAGCTATATAAATATAAAGGGAGCAAAACAAACCATGCAAGACAAATAAGGTAAATTGAGTATTGTAAGACTTAATTTCATGCAGGCGAGCCATAAGAAATGGTCCTTTTGACTACTGTCATCAATCCACCTCTCTACATCATGAAATAACACAACTGTCACATAAGTTTACATTCACAAACCAACTCATTCCTTGAAATTACCACATCCTTATACTCAATTAAAACAACTCTATACCTCAAAGAAGCCATCCTCAAGAAATACTAACCTCGATCAATCAATCAATTTAGACATGCTATCATAGTTAACTACGTCTTCAATATTTCCTATACAATTTGCATGAACATTATCAATCATATAAACTATACTGAAAGATAAACACACTATTATGCTTCTATAATCATAGAACCTATTGGATCAAGAGACTCTGGGGAAGGGGGTTGTGAATAACGTAATCAAAGTTATTGATCTTCCTCATCTCTTCAATTTATTAGTTTCACAAAGGAAATAAATAGAAAAATAAACACAAGAAACAAGCACACTAATACACGAACTATTTTATGTGGTTGGGAACTCCTGGTTCCTACTCCACTTACACTTCTAAAGTCATCATTATATTTTCTCCTCTTTGGACAATAAGACAGAAATCTCTTACAACAAACACAAAGAATATAAAAATACAACTAAATAATAAAATAATGCATGAAATAAAAATTACACAATAGAACATTACTTGCTTTTGGTTGCTGTGTATTGCTCACAATGGCCTTGGAATGCAACTCTCTCTAGAATTGATCCTTTGTTCGAGCAGCGTTCCCTTCCTGTTTATAGTTGCTTTTCAAATGCCATCGGTCGATTGGTGGTTGTTGATTAGTCGATTCCGCTAGTTTTGGATTTTATTTACAACAACTCTTATTTGATCATCATAGCCTTGAGTCAACTATTTGTTGATAATCTTATGACTACCTTCATCCATTAATTAGCTTTATCAATCAACGAGATATTGCATGTCAATTGACTCATCCATGATACATCGCTATTTCATTTGGATCCAGACCTGAGTTCATCAGCTCACTAGTTGCTTATTATCAATCGATTTAATTGTGACACATCATTTGTTTTGCTTATCTCCTGATTAGTTCATCAATCAATCAGACTTGATGAAATTGAGTCTGAATCCTTTAGGTCACGATCTTGCCTTTCTCATTAAGTGAACACATCATCTATTGACAAGTAATACACCATTAGTTGACCAAGCTTGAGTTTATCGCAATTACCTTATCTGTTGATCGAATCTTTTGTTGACTAGATTATCAATCATTTGTTCATTAGCAACTGATTGCACCATTAATTGATTGCTTTACCCATATTGGTTGCCTATTTTACCCCAAATCTGACTAAGCCACAACTTCATGGTTGTAGGTTCATCTGACAATTAACATTGATTCTAATAACACTAGGGTTGAATACATGTCATACCAAGAGACTTCATGTCTCCAAAACTTCCTCATATGCTTAATATGATCTTGACTAACTATGGCTTCCAATGTCTATAGACCAATTATTTGAGACTTTCTCCATTACCCAACACTAGTCACTCTCAACTCGTCTGGACTTCCACTTGCCCAGTTTCAGGTGAACCTTGACCCGTCATAACTTCCACTTGCCTAGAGTCCTTTGGACTTCAACCTTGCCTAGGGTTCATTCCTCTAGGACTTCAATACGTGCCAAGCATCCAGTCATACTCGAACTTCCACTTTCAACACTAGTTGGACTTCGCCAGTGGCAAGTGTCTAGTCTATTTAACTCACCTAAACTTCCTATCAATCAATTGTCAGATCCACTTGGACTTTTTCCCTTGCCAACATCCGGTTGGACTCTCCATATCTGCCAACACCAGTTAGTCTTTAACCGATGACAAATGTCTAGTTGATCTCAACCCATTTAGACTTCTACTTGATTCCTCATCTTCAATCATTGAACATATTGCTTAAATATCAAAATCCTATGTCATGGTCAACTTTGACTAGGGGTCGAATGCCCTAACAAGTTTTTTCATTTTGATGTTTGATAATATGTTTAACATAAGCTTATCTATTAGCCCAACTTCTGACATTCTAAGAAAAAGCCTAAATGTAGATTTTCTAATTTAAACTGTTTACCCCCCCTGGATTCATGGTGGAATGCCTTTTTAAGTGTCAAAAGCACGTGTAGTGGAAATGTGGTTTTTAAATGACTTGCACAATAGAGTGGTTCAAAAATTGACATTGGTATTTAATGTGGTTCAAAACTCTTATTTTACTCATAAGGTGAGTTGCCCTTTGAAAACTACTATTCTTTTTGCTTTTCGGAAATCTTTCGAAGGCAAAGAAACTTTTGTACAAAGCTAGTAACGATAGAAGAATAATGAGGAAAAAGGGAAAAAAAAAGAAAAAACCCTCGGTAAGAATAGTAAAAATAACAACCAATCTTTATCCCACCAGGTGGGATTGGGTATATGAATCCTTCTATACTATTGGGCTTTATCTCCTACTATATCATCATTTATATTTAAATAAATTTTATCTTGTTTTATTGTTACTAACCAAGTCTTCTTTGATCTTTCTCTTTTGATATGCATATTTGTCATAGTTTTACATTGTCTAATTGAATCATTTATTGATCGGTTAAATATATGTCCATATCATATTAAAAGTGTCTCTCAGAGTTTTTCCTCAATATGTGCAACCTCAACTTTCTCTTTAATATTCCATATTTTTATCCTGCCCATCCTTGTATGCTCACACATCCACTTTAACATCCTATCTCTGCAACTCTCATATTTTACTCATGTGCACGACTCATAACCTAACATTTAACTCTATATAACATAACAAGTTTGTAATACTTTCCTTTAAATCATAGAGGTATTTTACGATCACAAACAATACCTAACGCTACCTAACCATCCCAATTGTATTCTATGTGAGACATCTCTCAATCCCTCAATCTTTTTGCAAAAATGATCATAAATATTTAAAACTCTCCGTTATAAATAACTCGTCTTCTCTTATTTTAACAATTGTCTCATTATGTCTAATATTGCTCAACTTATTCCATATATTCTGTCTTTACTCTACTAAGTTTAAAACCTTTCACTTTTAGTATTTCTCGTCAAAATTTGAGTTTAACATTTACTCTTTCGTGTGTTTCATCTACCAAAACAATACCATGTACAAACAATATGCATCATGATATCGTATCTTAA
>JBAMIB010000031.1:4882402-4894682 GCA_037177415.1 Kaempferia rotunda
CAGTTCTCCGAACTAAAAGAGTAAAATTATAAAAAAGAAAATGCAAAAATGCAAAATATGCTCATGAAATGCTACAAAATGTATACGAAATAACACTAAAATCATGTAAGAAACACACACATCAATGGACTTCTAAAACAACATTATCACTACAAATTTATGGTGGTTAGTCTATCACCTTATTCAAGTAATTAAAAAACACTATTATTAGTGGTTCTAAACAAAATAGTTTGAAATTTACTTCCCAATACATGCACGAGTATAAATTACAAGGGCTATTTATTTTCTTCTCTTAAAATTTTTCATGGAAATTTATTTTACCGTACATGCATGACTATAGGTGGACACATGAGCAGCAGATGAGAGTCACAAAGATAGGATGTGTAAATACACGAGGATGGACAAGATAAGAAATGAGAACATTAAAGAATAAATTGAGATTGTCTATTGAGAAAAAAATTCCAAGAGACATGTTTAAGATAATATGAATATGAACTTAGGCGACCAATAATGCCCCAATTAGGCAACGTGGAACCTTGACAAATATTGCATGTTAATTGAAGAGAAAGACAAAAAAAAAACTTAGTTAGCAACTATAAAATATGATATAGAGTAGGGGATCGAGCCTAATAATATCGGATGATTCATATAGTCAAATGGTTGGTTGTTGTTGTTATATACATGCATAAGTATAAATGACAAGGTCACAGGGTCATTTATTTGATTCTCTTCGGATTCTTCATGGAATTGTTTCTTTTATTTCATATTTTTAGAAGGATTTATTAGGCTAATTTTAGCAAATAAACAATCATGTAGAAGATGATTGAACTTAATTTCTTAGCATTTCAAGAAACTAAGAATATGTTGAGTTGGTAATATAATTGAAATACCTTCTCAATAGAATTAAGTAAATCAATTGAACATGGAAATATGTAATGTAATAAAATACAGGGCACGAAAAAAGAAATAAAAATTTTCTTGTGGTATAAAATAAGTAATGATGCACAAAGCTACCAGAATTTATGCACCATCAAGTCAACACATAAATAAGTCACAAAAGAAAATCTCAGATGGAAAGTATTTTGTAATACAGATATAAGCAAAGATGGAAGTGGAGCATTCCATAGAAAAACAGCACACAAACCTTCTTCAACTGAGGAAGGATTTCTCCACCAGAAAATAAATCCACAATAATTCCTACATGGCAACATGAAATAGGATTACAATTATTAACAAGCAATACATGCAAGTCAAAAAGTGTACACTTGCTATAGTTCTGAATATGGCATTTGGACAAATTATCATCATTTGGACTTAACTAACTTTAATATGACAGACTAATGCAGATTTCTGTTTAATCATGACATTACATTATGTTGCAATATTGATTTAAGTGTTCCAGAATTGATCCATTAAATTCCACATAAAGACATAGTTTTAATCGCAAGATTTAAGTCCTCGTTGATTTAGCAACTAATTTAAATAACATGTAATTCATTCCAGAATGACTTAAGTCAAACTTCTATTTTTTATTATAAAAATGAAATACTTATGAAATTATTAACTTCGTTGGATTCTGGACCAAATGCATCACCTCATTTTTGTTGAGGCATACATTACAGTTATTGATTGAGGTAAGCACTAGAATATCAGATATGGACGATATATTAGGAGATTAATGTATTATAAAACAGTTGACACTTTTTATATATAATACCTTATTGCAAGAGGTTCTAAGATCATAAAATCTGGTCTAAGCATTTTCTAAATGGTTATTTTCTTTTGTTAAGAAAATGATACTGATGATTCATATTTTTTTATCTTTGCATCTCAAACCTTGCTAGAGTTTTGGTCTTATAAGAAACAATATAGTTTTGCTCTGTTTCATGTATCATGCTGTGTCATATGCCCTGATTCTTAATTAATTGAATAATATTTAATGAGATGATGAATTTTTAGTATAAGTTGTACTATTTGATTAATTTTTTTTATATAATTAATTGTTAATTTAATAATTATTTATATTGTTGATACATGTTTATTTGATTCATTAATTCAAGTCAGTTTTTAGAATAAATGTTATAATCAATTAACTTTGTTTTTTAGTTTTAGTTATTCGTAAATTATATACTTCTTTAATTTTATAGTGATTTACACTTATAATCTAGTCAATTTTTACAAATAAAACACTAAAATGAGCAAAAAAAAAAAACAAACAAACAAAGACATGTCTTGGTCCTCTGAATAACTATGACATATTTTGCTTTCGAATTATGCAACATTAGAGCACTTATAAATTCAAAACACAAAAGACTTTTACTATTAAAGATGTAATTTTATTTGAAATGAACATATATTTTTATAGTTTTATATAAATGCATTTTAAATTTATTCATAACTAATTGTTAAAAAATTTCAGCATTATGTATCCCTTTAATGCTTGTATTTTGTTTGATAAAGCCTAAAGACAATTTGTGGATAACAACCAAGCCTTATCCCACCAGATAGGATCGGCTATATGGATCCTTCTACGCCATTAGGCTCTATCCCCTACTCTATCATAAGTTTTTTTCTTTGTTGACGAATACCATATGTAAGTCTTGCTTCATCTATCATAAGATTTTTCCAAGTCAACGAATACCATGTGTAAATCTTGCTTATGTTCATGATATTTTTCAATTAGCTGTTAGAGAAGATATATAGTTTCTATTGTCAACCTTCCATGAAATTATTCTTGGTACTCTATTTTTTTAGGTAGACGAATATCATTGTCTTGCTTCTGTTCCAATACACTATGAAAAAATATAAGATTGCCAACGAGTTTTTTCCATCCAAAATAAATTTGGCCAATAAACATTTAGAATTATTGGCCAAAATAAATTTTAGCGAGTAAATAATTAGAGGCCAAGATTCAATTTGCCCTTATTTAATTTTTTTAAAATTTGGCAAGTAATTTTAATTTTTTAATAGCAAAGTTGGAATTCGCTTGTAATTTATAATTTTTTTGAGGTAAAGATTTGACTAGTAATTTTTAATTTTTCATAGATCAAAATTTGATTTATTCGACTAGTAGCATCTCATTTAAAATTTGTGTTACTTGTGAAGTTTGAATTCCACAATAAAAAATTAAAATTTCTATACTCATTTGAACTACTTAATTTCCAGTTATGTATCACTAAAATCTTCGTTAAAAAGTTGACAAAAATATAATTTTTTAATAAAATAAAATAATTTAAAATTTAAAATTTTGAATTTATTTCTTTAATATAACTACAATTATTAAAGTGGATAAAAAAATATAGATATAACATTTTTCAAATTTTAGAATATAAAAATATTATATAAATTAGATTTTTTTAATATGATAATTAAATTTATTTAATATTATAAGTATAAATTTCTAAAAATTGAAATTTAACCCATGTAAATTTAAATTTTTCATATTCAAGATTTTTTTGATAAAAAAATAAATTCAAACTTAAAAAAATTCTATACCTTCAAATTGAATTGGATAAAGGTTTTTAAAATATCTATTATAATCCTTATGTATCTTTAATGATATCTAGATAAAGTGAATTAAAAATAAATAAATAAATAAATAAATAAAAACTTATTTTCTTAACTTAATCAAATCAATATTATTTAATTAAAGTGTTATGTTATACTCTAACAAATCCTTAATACTCGATTCGAAGCTAAGAGAAGATTCGAAAGAGAAAAAGCTTGATGGTGCTAAATAAAAAAAAATAGTAAATCTTGACTAATATTAGATACTAAATTTCTTATTTAAATTATTTACATTTTAACTTGTTTTTAAAATATTTTTATATTTTGATTAAGCTAAATTGAATTAATATTTTAAGTTTTAAGGGTCGAGTGTAGTTTAGTGATAAGAAGAGCTCATTGAGTAGGC
The DNA here is from genome assembly GCA_037177415.1 of Kaempferia rotunda. Taxonomy (NCBI): domain Eukaryota; kingdom Viridiplantae; phylum Streptophyta; class Magnoliopsida; order Zingiberales; family Zingiberaceae; genus Kaempferia; species Kaempferia rotunda. The sequence continues at coordinate 4,886,316 of JBAMIB010000031.1, forward strand.
TTGGTGGTTCATCAAGTGAATTTGAATGAGACATTATTTGAATTTATTTTAACTAGTTTAAAAATGAATTAAGTTTATATATGTTGGATAATCTAGTTCAATTGTACTTAATTTGGTTTGCGGTTTTTAATTTCTCTCTTGTCGCTTCATGCCCTTCTCTTTCCACATGCATATTTGTTAGCCTTGTTGTTAGTCAACTAGCAAAATGGTAAATTTTGCCCGTGGCAACCAACACGGTCAGATATTTCAACCTTTGACTAGATTAAAAATGACTAAAATTTATATATGTTGGATAGTCCTGTTTAATCATATTTAAATAGATTAGTGATACTTTCAAAAAGTTAGGAATTTTTAATTTCTCTTTTATCTCTCCATACACTTTTCTTTCTACCTGATACCTCACGCGTCATCACTTGTTTGTTGCTCGTCCCTCTAATACTCCTCTCCTCCCTCCTCTTTTCTCTCCCACGGCCTCTCTTCTCTCTTATTGCTCATCTCTTTAATACTCCTCTCCTTCTCCCTTCTCTTTTCTCTCCCTCGGTCTCTCTTCTCTCCCTCTTTATTTCTTGTCATGTGCTGCTATGCGTCTCGCTATCAATTGGTTGGCAAGTCATATGGTAAATTCCATTTGTAGAGCTGACAAGATTCAACATTCTGTCCTTACTTTCTATAGGAAGTTATAAATGAATGTTCAAGTGCATGGAACATATATAATCTAATGCTTTGCACTGCTAAGACTCATGATTATATTCTCGTGTTATGTATTAAGAATATTATAGTATACCAATATTTAAGTGATTTTGTTGCAAACTATTGTCAATATCTTAATTGCTTTGCACTGCTAAGACAAATTTCATTGCTAATTTAAGTCACTAGATCTTGAAGGTTGGTTATCAATAGGAAAGTATAGTCACTAGAAAAATAAAATGTCTCAAACTAATTATTGATTACTTATTCCAAAATGGTTATTATGCATTAGGAAAAAAAAATCATAAAATCCTCGATCCCTATAGCTTCTAAATGAGATCATCTCCATAATTTGAATTCAGACGCTCACAAAGAAAGCTAATAGTGTCATGTTGACTCCTTGGTAAATGTGGGCACAGCAATAAATACAAGCGTTCACAAAGATGGCTAATGGTGTAGTTTGATCAACACATGCTAGTGGACATTGCAGAGACTTGCAGAAGACATGACCTTAACTTTAGGAGACGAGACAGGCTTATAGCATGCTTACATCAAGTGAGGCTAGAGGAATTTTAATAATAACCTTCACCCAATTGAACCCATCCAGATTGGTTCAAGCTAATTCATTCATATCCTGTTTAATCATAAAAGCTCCAATTTAAGCCCAAGGCAAAATTAAATCCATACACACCAATACCTAATCCCATTCTTAAACATCAAATCTAACCCTAAATGAACCCCAAATCTAATTGAAAAAATCATCAAATCCCAATACAACCTCGCTCAGTTGTAAAACAATTAATTCAACACTAAAAACATTAAGATATATCAATTATCCTCAATCAACCCCTCTAAATCCTAATTATATCTATTGAAGTGTAAATATACTTTGGAGTATAACATCTCTTCATCATGATCATGTGTTAGTCTGCACTTTCTAGAGTGCTAAAGGTATTAGAATTATCAAAAAGCATAGCCTCCTATGACAAGGAAATGTAGGAAAGGCTCCTAGGGTAAAGCTTCCCCAAGCTCCTAGATACTTCCCGAACTTTTTCACATGTTTTCTCCAATATTGAGCAAAAGAACTCTTTGACTCCAAATAAGATATGTTTTTAAAAAAAAAAACTATTACTATAATCATTTTTTATATTTTTAAAAATTAATTTTATAAATTAAAACCTTTCTTAACTTCTTTCTTTCCTTTCAAATAATCAAAAACTTTTCCTTTTTATTGAGTCATAAACTAGGTGAAATCTTTCCCTATTTCTTTCCTCCAAATATTTCTACCACATTTGTTTCCCTCGCTATTTCCCTTCCCTATAAGAAACTAAGTCCAATACTCTATTTACCTTGAAGGAAAATAATCTTGAATGATGGATTAGGGTAAGAAAAAGAAAGAATTACATGAGAGTCAAGATAATTTCCTTTGTTAATCTACTTGAAATCAAGTGAATATTTCTTTCCTTTGAGCAAAGAAAAAAAAAATCCCATGTGCCTCGTCAGTCTAGACAAAGAAGCTCACTGAGCTAACGTACAAGAGTCACAACCTAGTTGCGTGTAGCAACCTTGCGAGTTGCGACTGTGCGTGGTAGCCTCACAACCAAGAGTAGTGGCCTCACAACCACGAGTGGTGACCTTGCAATTGCAAATGGTGGCCTTGCACCTACAAGTGGCCATGCGACTCACGGCCAAGCCACATGGCTATGAGTTGCCGCCACGCGGCCTCGTGGTTGAGAGTCGCAGTTGTGGCCTTATCCTGGACATGAGTTGCAACCTCGGCTTAGCCGTGAGTAGCGGCCTTGGCCTAGCTATGAGTCACGACCTTGGCTTGGGCATGAGTCGCAGAACATGGGCAATTCACACCTCTTCCCCTTCCAAGCTTTTTCCCCCGACCCTAGTTCTTCCTTTCCTCTAAACTATTCCTCTCTTTTCCACAGTGGATTCCCCCCATCTTCATAAAGGAAATTCAAAGTGATTTTGCAGGACAGAATTTAAGCCATTGGAAGATTAAAACTAATTACCAGCAAAGCCACCTACGGTTGTCACAGATTCAGAAAGTGCATCACCAATGTGAACCGAAAGAAAACCACCAGCTGATGTGCGCTTCTCTAGATCAGATAGACCAAAATATTCCCTTGCCAAATCAATCAGCTAGCAAACGTTGACAAAACAAATGCTAAAACATTTACAGAAAATTTAATGAGGAAGAAGTAATCTTGTATTAATGTACCACAACCAATAAAAGAAGGAAACCTAGCAAGAACAATTTTTTACTAAAATTGATAATAGTCTGACATAATCAGTAGCATGTAAAAGAATTGCAAACTTAGTTTGCCAATAAATTTGTAAGTTATGCATTATTTTGAAACACAATACAACTTTATTTAATAAAACAAAAGAAATTTAAAAATAAAAAATGATATTAATGATCAACAAATGTGCTGGACAACAACCAGTGACAGTTGTGCCTTTTCATAAGTCAGTGTGCATAGGCCTTCATGGAATTTAATGAATGAGCATGGAGGAAGATATACTATTGAACTTGACGTTCAAAAGGGTGAGCAAAATGAAATCTTCAGTGGAGTCTGGAGAGCTAGGTTCTAAAGTAGGTAATAACAAAGGAAAATTTAGACAAGCTATGCACTTCTGTCATTGCCACTTTCTCTTCAATCACCGCTGGTGTCACCTTGTAATGACACAGTATGTTGACCAACAAAAGCTGTGTCTCAGTTCTAGTCGCACTAAAATTGATATGAAAGGGACTTGCCTTTTTTACCAGATGGATTGAAGGCAATGCCAACCTTTAATGATAGTCAACTTCCTCTTATTTGGCATTGCCTTTGGTAAAGAACTAGACAGATTTTTACCATTCAAAATTTCTGAAAATCCCTACGCAAGTAATCAAGGTTAAAGTCTTGGTCATGGTACAATTCTCGGTTGATGTAGACTATATCAACACAGGATATGGGTCAAGCATTAGTGTGACCATACTGACCTTTGTTTTGCATGTACAATTTATACATTCCCATAATTATCTTGTGATTAATCCACTTTCAGCCCTACAATATTAATCCCCATATCCCATGAAAGTTGTTTCAAAAAAATTTGAACATTGAGCCTTCATGGTTTCATATTCTTGTTTATCCTCCCGAATTAGCAAAACCTCCTAACAACTATGATATTTGTCAATCTCACCAGAATTTCCATAAAAAAAAGTCATGATCCTCAATATTTGAAAATGTTCTTAGCAAAATTTTACAGAATGAAAGATAAGATTAGCTAGATTAATTTAATTTATAGTTGTTGTCCAAAAAGGTTTACTTAAAGTAATAGCTTAACAATGAAGTATCTTCATGAACTTTTAGTATTGTGAGGTTAAAATTTCGAAAGGGTTAGAATTTGAAATTTGGAAATGTAAATCTATGTTCATCTTGTACACCATAATCTTTCTTTTCAAATAGCAAGCTTTAAAAAAATAATACTTGGATTCATATTGGCCTGTACTATAAGTTGGCAAGATGTGTCGAGTGTCAACACAGCATGATATTTATTGACATAATCGTTTCAAAAATGAATTTTCATAATTTAATATAATGATACGATTCAATTGTCTTTCGACCTAAAATGAAAATACAAACCATGATTATAAGACTCTTTTAATTAGTATTGATTGTTTTAAGTATTAGTTGGCTTGTTAGAGAAAAGATTAAAAATGAATAATAAAGTATGAGCTAGAGGAGAAATTCTAATTATTTTATTCTAAGATAATAGCAATTTTGTATTTTATAACCATAAAAAAAAATACCTAAGAACTAGGTAAAAATATACAAATAGGTAAATTCAGACATGGAAAAAGTCTTAAGATAGACTAGGTAATATTTAAAAAGCTTACTCCTCCTAACACTCCTCAAGCTGGACTATCATATTCAGCTTGTTACAAAGAAACAAATCAAGTACTAGAGCATAGATCAGTAAAAATTGGCTAACTAAAAAAATATCAATTGTTTGTTAAAGTAAAGAAGTGAACACTGCACTAATCTTACACACTATGGGATCATGAATAAAGTGACAGTCTGGCCTACTTTAATGTGTCTCATGTGCTCATCGAACAATGGATTGTTTGCGATGTACATAAGTGTCTATAACACACTGTATATCTATTGGTTTTGTAATTTTAAAGATATATCTAACCTAGTAACTACAAGATATTTGAGTTTTTTACTAGTCTTAAATAACAAAAATGGTGTTCAAAGTCATTATCTTCTTACTGCAAATTATGATTGTGGATAATTAGAGTTTCTTCAGGCTTATATCCAATAATACCAACTTCTTTTAAGAGATGCATTGCATATTTTCATCAAGACATGGATGTTCCACAAGAGTACTAAGCAGCTTCTGCTCCAAGACTTTTAAGATGGTTTTGGACATCTATCATACCCTACATGTCACACTTCATGATATAAGTATATCATCAATATAAGTTGATAAAATTAGAATACTAATGGTAATATGCTAAACAAAAATTGAATGACTTTGCAACATGTAAGACCTACTTGCATAACCTCTTGAGAATGCATATTTTAGTATATTTATCTCCCTTCCCTTGTGTAGTATAACATGAAATTTGCTTCATATATAAACTTCTTCAAAACATTCACCTTAAAGAAAATATTTTTGTATTCATCATCAATATTCACCAACTCTGACTTATTGTCAAGAAATTAGTATTACATATTGAATTGAGATGAATGATACGTGAGAAAATCGTAGTCTTACTCCATAAGTTTATGTCCATCCTTTGGCTACGCTAACTAGTTTAAAGCTTGTTTATATTGATCAAGTTTTATATTCCAAAGGTATGTAATGGTGAATACTTATCGACAAGAGACGACAAGAGACAAGGAAAATATAGGCCAAATGATAGACAAATTCCTGTCCCTTTTGATAAAAGAGTGGATATTTACTCATTCATGATTTGTCACGAATGTGGATCTCCAAGAGCTTATAGAAGTTCTAGATGATAAGGATATAGCAAACTCAAGAAAGGATAAGCCTAAATTCTTGAAGTAAATAAATTTACAATAAGATGACTAGTGACAGTACATTTAGCTATCTTTATAGCAATAGGTAAGCAAATATCTGGCAACAAATTTACAATTATAATTGTTAGTAGAGTTCACAGTCTATTGTCCTGTAATGGAGAATTAAATAGATTGTTCTAGTGGAGAAGTGAATGTGATTGGTGAAGGGAGTGGTATGGATTCAGGTGATATAGAAGAATTCATGAAATATAGTAAAGCTTCAAAAAATAAGTTATATCAATGGGAATGTGAAAGTGATGAGATACTAAAGTATAACAACTATAGCCTTTTTGGTGCAAAGGTGCCTACGAAAAATATAACAAGTAGCTCTAAGATTAAAATTGTCATGTACAAGTTGCAAAAGATACATAGAACATAAATAAAAGAAAAAAAACTTGAACAGTAAGAAAATGAATCAAAGTTTAAAATTTTAGCATTAAGTAAAAAAGAAGGTACATGATTCATGAGATGACATAATGTGTGTATTGCATCTCTATAATATTGCTTGAATCAAAGTTTAAAATTCAGATCATGCCGAATTTTTTTATTTGACTTGAAATTTTGGTGCTAATTCTTATGTTATAACAATTTTGGTACTTTTTTTATTTTTAAACATTGCATATTAATTAAAAAATCTTTCATTGATATTTGATCGTCATGAGATTAATTATTTGATGATTGCTGAGTTCATATTTCAACATTACCTCATGAGATAATTAGTTTCTATTGAATCTTCAGCAGTAGCAATCAATAAGATATAAATTTAAAATCTAAACTTTTATTGTTATTGCAAAAGATTAAATAGTATTGGTTACAAGAAAATTTTATTTAAAAGGCATAACTTGCATTTACAATTGTCATAGAGATTCTTCCCCAACTTCGACATCTTTGGATATGAAACTAAATTGTCATAAGTTTGGAGTTTTGAAGATCATTATATTACATTTAACTTTCACATCCAAATTATTCATAGAATTTAATATAATTTTTGCCTTTCAAGTATATGTAGAAGTATCTTTCATCTAAATCTAATTTAAGAATGTAGATAATATTAGAATTTCTATATTATAGTGAGTTGATGAGCCAATGATGCATTTGGCTTATTAATATACTATATACAATTTCTATCTATATATATACATATGATATTTTATATGAACAAGTGTTTACTCTTTATTTTTTTTTTATTTTAAAAAATCAATCTCGCTATTATATTTAATTTTATACAACTTTATGTAAGTTTTTAGATGTTGAAAACTTGAGATTATTAGAGAAAGACAATCAAATTAAAATTTATATATATAATAAGATAATTTTAGTAAAACACATGATAAATACCAAAATAGTGTCGTGTATCAATAAATGCATCTATTTTTGTTTCATCCTTGAAGATTAACTCTATAGTCTTTTACATCCAAACTAAATAATCACCTCATGGCATGTGGTGCTAATATTAATTTCTTCACACATCCATCATTGTCTCAATTCACCACTAGGAATTGAACTTGGATTGACATTACTAGAATCAAAACTAGTATAGGAAGAGAACTGGTATAGGACAAGAATAAGGATACACATGTCTCTAAAATCTAATATGATTCTAATTAATTATTCTTTGCCTATAATTCCCTTTAATTTGGTCCACAACTCGTGGGCACTTTCTTGCTCACCTACACGGCTCATGATATTATTAGGTAATATATCAATTAAAATTGATTTTACCTTATCGTTAGCCCTTGAGCTCGCGGTTTGCTCCTCGGTCCAATATCGTGGCCGGAGTTTCTAGCCCTTCTTGTCCTTCGAAACTTCGTATGGCTTCTCGACCACCAACATCATGTCGAAGTCCGTCTCGAATAACACTTCCATCTTTGTTATCCAAAATTTGATATCTTCTACGCTTCTACGATCAAACTTCGGAGACTCTACGGCGCACATCCTTGCTTCCATGGCGGTTAGTCCAGTCGAGAGCTAACCCGCTCTGATACCACTTGTTGGGATCGTGGATGGTGCGGATTCTTGTTCTACCTACTAGGGTTAGCAGCGGAATACACAAATGCAAAATACAACTAGTAGGAAATACAAGACAAGGAAGAAGAGACAATGCAAACCACAAAGACTCGTCAATGTACGAGGTTCGGAGATAACTTGCTCCTACTCCTCGGCATGTCCGTAAGGTGAACGACTCCCCGATCATTCGGTGGATCACTCCCCGGACAACCTCCGGCTAAGCGCAACCTCCTTGTCGGTGGAGAAACCTCTCAGCAACTCTGACCAAGACTCTCGTGCGTTAAGGCTCCGATGACTACCAATTTAGTGCTAACCACACTAGAATTCGTTAAACCAAGTCATGCACACAAGCTTGGTTTATATAAGGCAAGTGTTGAACACACTCAGTATTTTTGCCCGTTACCAGTCGCCTGCTCCCAGGGTCAGGCAACTGATCCACACTCAACGGCTAATTCAAAGCACACAAAAAGCTAACCAACCGCTAGTTAGCAATCACATGCTCCTAGCACCAGGCGACTGGTGCAGGCGACTGCTCACCCAATTGGTCACTTAACCAATCTTTCTGTGAGCTTCTGAACTTCAGCCAAAGACA
>JBAMIB010000031.1:4972720-4983198 GCA_037177415.1 Kaempferia rotunda
CCACATTTAAATCATTAAATTTATTTCTCTCATTTAACTTTCTTAATAGATCAGCAAAGCTTTTTTTATTCATTCAAAACTTAACTAATCAAGTTTATAGATATCATTTTATTTATATGATATATTTAATATAATATATTAAAAGATATCTATATACCATCATAATTAATCAAAACATATAACTTGTGTGATATATACTTCAAATACTTATAAATTCAACCAATCAATTCGTCTCCTGAGTTCTCTCTAAAAAATTCCAAAAAGTTCAAAGGATCACTGAGCACAAAATGAATGCCTGTACAAAAGTCGTCACATTTAAAAATATAAATAGGGCAATTAAATTTAACTCTCGTTTTTACCTTGCAATTATTTTCGACAATATTACCATATATGAACTATCTAAGAAAGGGCTATGACCATCCAAATAAGTGAAGCAATTAAATAATCATGACCAAGAAGACATCAATCCCTCAGCCCGCCACTCCCAACTATAATGATTCAATGAGCACGCCCCTTGGAAGACAGCTACACCAACAACACATTCCTAATCTCTAGTGAGGATTTACTGTGAAAAAAATGGCTTCTACAATCTCTTTCAATCAGTTGATTAAAACGTAATCACAATCAAACACGCTCATTTATATATAGAATGTTTGACCACAATGGATGCAAGTGTAGGGGTTTTACTTAACAACATGTGCGATTAACCTTAATAGGAAAGTAGCATCAATTCAAAGAAGGTATTTGAAACATGAAGCTCCGGTGATCTGTTTGTTCACTATATTTAATCTATTAGTGGTATTAGAGGAATATGCATCTTGCCACATGAATTTATCGTGACAGCAAAACGCCAATTGCTGTAGTGATGTTACAAGGAAACAAGAATAATCTGATCAAAGTAGAATGGGCATATCCCCCAATACTTACAATGAGATCTGTATTCTGTATCATACAATTGTACACTTAATAGTATGGAGGTCAACCACAACCAATTGTTTTGACTTGAGTCAGTTTGCATCTAATTTGTCTTGTAGAAGCCGCCAATTTGTTCATAGAAACTTAAATGACTGGGATAATCGAACAAAAACTTACAAAGACATTTTACCTGACAACATAGGCCATTTCTCCTGAAAGATATTAATTTTACTGTAACTTAACAATGCAAAATAAAAAAACCATATAAGGATACAGCAAAGGAGGTTCAACTTTCATTGTAAGAGAGATTTGAATCATCTCTAGCATGTAAGGACCATCAGAAATGTGATCAAACCTCATTGACTTTATGGTTTGGGTAAATTTCAGAGAATAAGTGATGACAAAATTTCTCCCATAGTCTTTTCGGGAACATCTTCATTATCCAGCTCGATTCCAGACTCAAGCACTGCAGCATCCAAAACCAATTTCCGCCTTGCAATCTCATATATGTTCTCATCAACAGTATCCTTGGTAACAAGCCTGTTAACAAGAAAACTGAGTACAGAAACGAGAAGTCCCATAATAGAAGTAGCCTTAGGATTTACTAACAATTGTGCATGTAAATTTCTTAAAACACAATTTAGGAGTCCAGAAATTTCACTTTAATTTAATGGTGCGAGAATAAGACTCACGAATTTCGTAATGTCAAAGGAACTATTGTATCAGATGTTTCCCATTATGTACTATTGTTGCATGAAAGGAAGTTGCACTGCCTAAAGCGAACTGTTAACTGATGGCGGTCTCTAATGCCACGGAAAAGTAAATTAGGGATAAGGAAAAAACTATGTACTCCACTAGTAGCACTGTAATTTCCAGGTAATTGAAAATTGAAATATATACTTTTGTTACTGCATGACTGAAATTATATTGATAGTTCCACATGTTATGCTAAATCAAGAGACATCTCTTTTTCTCCAAGGTTTCTTGGTCAGCACTATTTAGCTTTCAATTAGCCTTTGATCATTAAATGTGAATAACCCATTCTCTAGTTGGAAAAATGGATTTTTCAGTTTTGTGCATGCTTTAAACAATTTTATCTTCACCATATTAACATATCTCTAGAGTTAATAATTTTCTAAAATGAATTACTAAACTCAATTTTCAGTTGTCGTTACTCAATAGTTTTCTATTAAGATCTATCTCATCGTCGTGATCGAATTTGATTATTTCTAGCTTTCATCGCAATCCTAATTGGTTACTTCTAATTATACAAATTCAATAGTTTAAATAGCATCCAAAGGTAGCATAGCATTTCCTATTGAGATAGAAACTACTGTACTAGTTATAGCCCCTCTAGAATGCAAAATATATCTCTTCTCACCATACTTGTTAATCAGTGGATGGGCCCAATGCACCTCACGAGAAGGGTGAATAAGCAACACCCTTAAACGCAAATACACATGCAAAACATGGTTAGTTGTTTGATGGTGATCGCGTGTATTTGATCTTGTCAAGTAAATAAGTAGGCAAACACAACATACACTAACACAATAATTTAACATAATTTAGAGATCTTTCAAATCCGTGACCAATAACATGTCTACAACTACCCCTTCACAAGATGCATTGGGGGAAAACTCTTACAATTCCAACTTGAGATCTTTTAAATAATATATTTCAAATTCAATGAAAGTGTAGAGAAAATACCAAGAGTTTGAGTTGAAGCCTTCAACCTTGTCCCCTTGATGGCCTTTGAGCAATGTTAGCATTTGATTAGAGAATGAGTATGTTTCTATGTAACCTCTATGCAGTTCAAAGTTTCTTATGAGTTTTTATGAGAGGACTCTAACGGCTATATTTTTTCTGCCTCTAATTGACTAAAAATTTTCCATTCAATTGATCAGGCAAGTGTTGTCATTATACAGCTAATGATTAGTCAACACTAGATTTCCCTTCAAGTCAACTACTCAAACCTCCAACCGACTGATACTTGAACAGAAATATTTTGTTTATCGAACCCTTCCCTCGATTATTTGATATGCTTTAGTTGACTAAACTCACCTTTAACTAAAGCCAATCGGTGATCCATCCTTCAATATACCTACTTGTAAAACTAGGCAATGTTTGGGACTGAGCAAGCAGCAAATTATGACTTGGGATCAATAGTCATTTGGTCGAAGACTACAAACTAAGCCAATAGGTACTATCTAGCTAAACACATCATCAACAATAATGCTACACAAAAATAATCCCTAGGATGACATTTAACTCACATAATCTCTTATGCTCTAATGCTTAAATCCTAGCCCTAAATCCTCACATTAGGCCTCCAACATATTAAATGCATCAAACTCCTTTGCATCTACAAATCCCACTCACTAGGCCTCCGAACCACCAGACACATGATCTCCACAACCACTCAATGCTAAATCGTGTTGACTAAATAAGCTCTGCAAACTCTAGTGCAATGTGCCAAATCCATGTACACTTGCTGAAACATCGTCAAATGCATCAACTAAAAAGCATAAAAAGCAACTACCTGGTCAAAACTGAACACTTAGCAACATCGTTTCCCTAACATATAATGCATGAGACATATACATTCAATTATGATCAGATGTTGTAGTTATGACTGTACTGGATATATCTTTTTCATTCTATATAAAATCAATTTTACAGCACACACACTTATTGTTATATATATATATATAATAATAATAATAATAATAATAAAATTTTAACAATAATGAATCAACTAAATCAACAAAAAAATAAAATATAATAATAATATGATAATAATAATGAATCAAAAAAAAAAAAAAATCAATATAAACCATAACCCCTTTCCTTTTGCCCTTATATGTATATACACTCTCCTTTTACTTCCAAATGTTCTCCTCCTCATAGCAGATCAGCAGAACATTGTCATGAAGTGAGGTGGGTAATTCTTTCCTTTGACCTCTCTAATTTACCTTGGGTGCGTGAATAGTTAATTAATAGGATTATATAAGTTGTAATATTGTTTTCAAAAAAGGTTCTTTAAAAAAAAAACTAACAACTGATGCTCTATGTTACTCCTCAGATTGACACCTATCATTTTGTTGTTTGTCCTTCCATACTTATTGATATCTAGGTAACTTTGTTTATTATTTATATTGTACTACACTTACCTGTATGTCTTGTGATTCCATATTTGAGTTAGTGGAACCTATGTTAAATGTTAATTTACATTGTCATAGCCAAAATTCTAGTAGATAAATCCTATGAAGCTATGTTTGATTTAGTAAGACTTATATTCACTATTGATTTTTAATTACAATAGTATGAACTCTAGCAATTAATAATGAAAACTCAACTGCCCACGAAGTTGATGTGGTAACATGTTGTCACTCTTAGTTGATTTTTATCTATGCATCCTGACCACCTATAACGTGGTAGCATGTACTCGCTCGTGGTCAATATCTATTTTGCGCAATATTCACCGATGAGGGCTTTTAGTTCATACGCCAGATGACATTAATATACTTTAAGTACACTGGCTCTAGTAGTCCACTTATTAGTGATTTACAATTATGATTGCATTACACCCTGCTTGTTTTGATTATACTTGTTATGGACTTACTTTTATTGTTGTACTATAATCTAATTGCTGTTATTATGCTATGAATGGATGATGACCATCTAGTAAAATGATCAAAGGACGATAACTAGTGTTATTTAATTTCTAAAAGTTAACAAAGAATTCAAAGAGAAATGTTCAGTGGTGTTAAAAATGATTTCATTAGTCTCCCTTGACCTCTTTAAGAAATTAGATTCATGCACTTCTTTTCTGATTACCCACTAAGAAATTTGTACTTACTTTCTGCTTCCTTTCACCCCAGGTTTGCATGTTAAAGGAGTATTTTTGACTAAATAGTTATATAGTTGTGTCTAGAACTACTTAGAGATCCTAGCTTGCTGGTTCTGGTTTAACGTTGTTTTGTGATTCTTTATTTTATTTTGGTGTTAAATGTTTTAAACTTTTTCTCTATTTGGGTTGTGGTGTATATGGACATACATGCATGCATGGACATTTAGTAGTTCGGTCAATTATTGATAGTCTTGATATTGGTGGTTTTGGATTTCTCTTTCTTATTGTACTGTCACCGGGTGGGATACTTTCTGATTTGACGGAATTATACCCACAAGGCGTGACACTTATGACCTCACCTTTTATCTCATACTGTAATGATTTGTCTAACATTACGGCCTTTATTAAAAGTGATATTGTCCATAGAACAAATTATTTAATTGACTGGATTTTACCACTCGAGACACCATAGCATATAATTAGGGTAGAAGTTTTGCATAATTTTTTTTAACATAATGGTCACGAATAGTATTGGTACAAACATGACTCAAGTGATGAAGTCTGACCAGCTTGTTTTGATGAAGTTAGCAAAAGGTTTTAGTTATGCTTATTAAGATATATTTGTTAAGCGTGTACGTGCAAAAGCTTGAAAGGTAAGTACCGGTATGGTGATGACTGAACAAGTAATAAGGTGGCAAGTTGGAGAAGCCCAAGTAGATTATGGTTAATAAAATACTTCATGGATGAAAAAGTCTAAAAGGTTTTAGCAAATGAAGAAGTTCAACAGGTGTCGACAAAAATGCAAGAGGTCTTAGCAGATACAAGCCCAAGAGATCTTGGCAGATAGAATAGTTCAACAAGTGTTAGCAAAGTTCAAGAGGTTTTAGTAAATGGATCAATCCAATAAGGTGTTAACATAAGTCCAAAAAGGTCCACGTTGATTGGCTCATAATTGGCATGATATGCAAAAATCCAAAAGATTTTGGTTGGATGCTCAAAAGGTCAAGTTGGACAAGCACGACTAGCATCGTTGATAAAGACCTAAAGGAGCCTTTAGGTGGATGGATGAAGACCTAGAGATAAGACCTCTAGGAAAGCGAATGAATATTGGAAGTAAAAATCTTTAGTTAAGAGAATAAGTGAGTCTTAAGAGGTTATGAGGGACTCTAAACTTGGTTTTTTTGGGGGTTGAAGTCTACCTTGACATCTAATGGACCAAGCACGAGTGTTGTATGTCATAGTCAACGAACAATCTTGATCTCAACTTATCTTAAGATCCTCTAGCAACTTTAATTGATTGAATGTATTTTTAATCAATTAAGCAGTCGAGTCGACTTGAAAGACAATTGTTGGCATTCTACTCATAAATAAAAGACTTCTATTTCAGCTTTTGTCAATTTAAAGTTATTTGAGTCAACTAAGAAGCTAGCTGTTGCAAACAAATTGCTCGGTGTTTGAATTCAGTCAATAGAAGAGTTTTTAAGTCAAATCATTGGATGAATAAGGTTCGTGTCATATCTAATTAAGTCCACTAATTTATATATAAAATGACTAAACATGGTTTCAAGCCACCTAGAAATGTTAACAGTTGGCAAATAAATTTGCAATCTTATCTGGTTGAATCAACTAAATAGGATTGAGTCGATTAAACAGATATTGAGTTGATTAAACAAGTGCAATTAGCATAAGGATTTCGTTATTAGCATTTCAGTTGACTAATTCAAACAAAATAATTGTGTGATATTTATCCAAGCTTGGTTTGAAGGGTAGAATAGAGAAGTCAAGGGGAGTCCGAGAAAAACACTCCATCTTAGGATATTGATATTCATACTCTTTTGGTACTCTTGTTGAAACCTCAAAAAATTTAAGATTTTTATCCTTAAGTTTCTATTTTACAAATTTTTATTTTCGTTCTTGTTTTTATATTTGTATGAGGTTTCTTTACCTCTTAAGAGAGAATAATTTTCTAAAGGGATTTCTGAGGTGTGACTCAATAAGCCATGGAATAGGACAAGGGTGTCTGAACTGAGTTAAATTATTATATTAGTATTGTTCTTTTTTTTAAAATTTTTATTTCCATTGTATGTTTATAAATTTATTTGAGCCTTGTAATTTATACAAGAGTTATTCATTTTGATTTTTATCTTTGTTTATGGATATTTACCCCTCCTCTAGTCGCACCACATATCCTAACATAATAGTTGCTACCAAACTGGGTAATAGGGCTTAATGGATATAACTAAAGCATCTATATTAACAATTATAATTTGACCGTTTTTTGTGCAATTCAAGGTATTAAAAACATTTCAATGAACCTAGGTACAAGCCTAGGCAATATTATTAAAATAGGACCATACGTCACAACTATAAAGATAATAAAATACTTTTAAATGGATTTAAAGTAACAGAATGAAAAATATAAGATCCATAAACGTGTAAAAAAGAAAATAGGGTAAAAAAGATGAAGAGGATAGAAGTACGAATGACCTTATAAGGAATAGTAATAAAAAAAGCAGAGAAAATAGTAATAAATCTAGAAAGAAATATTAAATGGCTAGGATGAATGTTGAAAAACTAAAAAATATATGAGGAAAAGAAACAGGAGGGAGAACAAACGTCAAGAAGACAAAAGAATTTTAGCCAAAAAAAAAAAGTAAAAATGGTTAGAAAATGGCCACAAAGAGAGAGCTCCGATGTTGCAAAAATAATAGGCTTGGTTGAAGTTAGATGTTCGTGGCAAATATGAAGATTTAGGGTTTAATTTTTCTTAATAAATGAACCTCAAAACTAATTTTCATTATCCAACTTCATATATATGTGCCACCTAGGTAGGGCAGTCCACGTACTCCATCTTTTAAAACCCCTGTTTACCAAAGACCACCTATTAAGTGATGCAACACCTAGCTAATTGTGCCCAGGCGACACATAGATTCTTTTTCAAAAATATTGTGCAATGGTGTAGTTCATATTTCAATAAACATACATTTTTACAAAAAGATTATCTATGAATAATTACTTTAGATATCTCTTCCAATCCTAATAATTGCGAAGAAGAAAATGTCAATTCAAATGGAATGGATTCAAAATGATGTTTTCAGATGAATCTAGAAGAAAATAAAAAAAGGATTTTAGTTATAAGATAGCTACTGAAACTTTAGAGGGAATTGAGATCTTATTCAAAGAAAATGATAGCATATAATATAGTGATAACCCAATCCACAAGGACCATGATTAGAAATGGTTTGTTTGCCATTCTTTGAGGAAGGGAAAATTAATTAACATGAATTGAGGACAACTATTGGAATCTTAGAGAAAGACTTGATTTCATATCTTATGTTTCTTTTTTCATAAAAAAAACAATTGAAGGGAGGGCTTCTTCAAACAAGGATCTAACACAACTACTCAATTAGACAATATTTAGCATGTTTCTAATATACCCTTGAGAAATAAGTGGGGTATTCCTTTAAAAAATTATGCCCAATTTCATGTGGCAATTCTACCAATAACTCTTCATTAGTTGGGCGAATAATGAGCACAATTAATTTATTTAGGAAAGCATGAAGAGAGAATTTGATTTGGTAGATAATGTGTGGTTAGCAAACAACGATTGGAATTTTAGCAAGGCAAGTGATATATTGTAAAACATTCAATATAATCTCACAAAATTTATTTTAGTTCAACAAATTCTAGTCAATTCAAATGATTTTCTCCTCAATTTTGATCCCATTGAAAATGAGGTTCTAGAATAGCTCACCATGACATTTAAAAATCACACAGAGATTTAACAATTAAAAGAAAGTCCAATTGTTCAGATTCTTTCATTTTTACATCTAAGATTAGAAAATGCTTTGGAGTTCTTCTATTCAATCTTTTTCCTTCTTGTTGTCGAATATCTCATTCGCATATACATTTTCTCTTTGTTTATGGAGTCTCTACTGAGTAATAGACAAAGTAAAAAAAAAAATCTAATATTTCATGATCCCATCATACATCATGGAGTTCCAAAAAATACTTGATATCATCTTAACTGAATCCCTTAAATCTCCTTGCTTTCATTTTTTCCCTTAGATTCTATCAAAAGCTTTAGCCAGAAAATAACATTTTATTATAGTCAATATCTTTCATTGAAGAAATAGAAATACAAAAAAATCTAACAATTTACAATCTAGCCATTCAATATTTCCATTTCTTGAGGATAAATGATTGCATTTACGTTATCTATGAGGTATATTGTTGTGTCCGAAACAAATGATGTTAATTCAGTAGAATTATTTGATTTAATTCGGAGTTGATTAGAAGTGATTTAGTTAGATTTAATTAATTTAGTTACCTTACATTTATGGGATTTAGATAAGTAATTTTAATGATTAAGCTAATTACGAATTTAGTTAGTTAAATAATTTTAATGATTAAGTTAATTAATTATGAATTTAATTAGCCAAATAATTAAGTTAATTAATTGTAAATTTAATTAATTAAATAATTAATGTAATTAGTTATGAATTTAATTAGTTAAATAATTTTAATAAGTAAGGTTGTTAATTTATTACGAATTTAACTATACTATTCGAATAATCAAGTTAATTAATTATAAATTAAGATAATTAATTATGAATTTAATTAGTTAAATAATTTTAATAAGTAAGGTTGTTAATTTATTAGGAATTTAACTATAACTATTCAAATAATTAAGTTAATTAATTATAGATTTAATTAGTTAAATGATTAAGTTAATTAATTTTGAATCTAATTAGTTAAATAATTTTAATAATTAAGTTAATTATGAATTTAATTAGTTAAATAATTTTAATTGAGTTAATTAATTAATTGCTAATTTAATTATTTTTAAAGGATTTTAAGATAATTAATGAATTTAATTGAGTTAACTAATTTCATTTAAGTTTAAATAATTTTAATAATTTAGTTAATTAATTAATTATAAGTTTAATTATTTAAATAATTTTAATAATTAAGAATTATGAATTTAATTAGTTAAATAATTTTAATAGGTAAGTTAGTTATATGATTTTAATATTGATAAAAATTTATATTGTTTATAATAGATAAAAATCTATATGGTTAAGTATGGATATAAATTTTTAATAAAATTGGTAAGACATAGCTATTACAATAGACATGATAAAACTATATAATATGAAAGTAATTTTGGGTTTAGTGTATGAAACCAATAGTGTTAATTAGTAGAATTAATTAATTTAATTCAGATTCATTAATTATAATAAGAAAATTAATGGATATAAATGTTTATTAATTAAGCTAATTAATTAATATAAAATTTTATTAGATAAATAATTTTTAATTATTAAGTGAATTAATTATGAATTTAATTAACCAATTAATTAAGATGATTAATTATAAATTTAGTTTGTTAAATGAATAAATTAATTTCGAATCTAATTAGTTAAATGATTGTAAGAATTAATTTAATTATGAATTTAATTAGTTAAATATTTTAATTGAGTTAATTAATTAATTATAAATTTAATTATTTTTAAAAAAAAATAATTAAAGAATTTAATGATTTAATAATTAATTTAATTAACTAATTTCTATTAAGTTTAATAATTTAGTTAATTAATTTTGAAATTTAATTAGTTAAATAAATTTAATAATTAAGTTAATTACAAATTTAATTAGTCAAATAATTTTAATAATTAAGATTATAAATTTAATTAGTTAAATAATTTTAATG
>JBAMIB010000031.1:4993971-5008029 GCA_037177415.1 Kaempferia rotunda
GGAACGATACGGTTTCGCCCGTTTCGTGACTCGGCACCGAAATCTCAATCCTTGGGCAAGATATATAGAGAAAGAAAAGAGTGAATGGCATATGATTTCTATTAACTTTATAATAGAAACCAAAACAACTATTGTGAAAGGGTATAAAGAAGTAGTTATATAAATGTGACAAAAGATGTGTAATGACTAGTGCTGAGCTAATGATATAGTGATAAATACGTTTATTTTAATTCTAGATTTACATCAAGGGTAAGCTTTAAATATCTATCAAATTATGTTAGCACTGCTTGAACTCACCAATCATATTCAATATAAATCTCCATCAAAACAAATATATGTTACTTATAAAAATAAATTTGTAAAAACTAAACAATACTATAAATAAAATAAATTCAAAGCTTAAATCGTGAAGAACAACTTTGGGAAGTAAAGACACTAAGTAGAATTAAAACTAAATAAATGAAATGTACCTTAAATAATTTAAAAAAAAAATATATGGAATGATTAAGATGGTCAAAAAGAAAATTCCCATAAGTAAAAGTTTTATCTTGAATGTATTATTCAGAAAGAAAATATTCATAAAAGTATCATTAATATGATAAAAGAATGATAGTTAAAAGAGAGAGAAGCTTCTTAAATGTACTAAGATTGTTGTGTGCTTAGACTAAAAAGAAAACTTTATAAGACACTAGGATGACCTACCATACTTTATGGATCAAACAATAACTTGAAAACTTAGCTGATTCCTAATTAAAGAAATGGCCAGCATGGCTGTTTGCCATGCCAATTCCTTGGCAATTTGAAGACAAGAATATTGACAATCAGGTGATCCAGGAGAAATAAGTTAGAGACGAGGAGATCTACGTTTAGAGCTTGCTAAGACATACTTCCCATCATCCCATGCAAGGGCACAAGGGGAATGCCACCTGTAGAGACAATGAGAGGAGCTAAGATCTGAAGGAGCTAAGACAATGAGGGGAATGCCACCTGTAGAGACAATGACAAAAGGCCGCCTTCGACAAAAGTGAGGCAGGTAATGTCTGCCTCCCGCCCAGGCGGCCGCCTCAAGTGTCATTTAGAATACTGGTCTTATAATAACACTTATTGGTTTTTGCTTAACATTCAAGGTTTAAAGGTAAAATTCAACAAAATATACATTATTAATTGTGTGTTACTTTAACATATATACTCATTATGTTGTTAATTTGTTTTCAAATAAAAGCACATTTCAAGTGACATTTTTACAAGGGATTTAAGTGGAGAGTATCATAGTTCTTATAAACTTTTGAAAAGAGGCTATATCTTGTAAATGTCTTTTGCAATATATATAGAGATGCTACTTGTAAAGATACTTAGAAAGCTATCACGAAACTAGAGTTGACATTACTTTACTAGTTATCTTCCATGTATGCTAATGTCATACGACCAAAGCATTGGCCGTGAAGCAGCAACCATTAAAAAAAATGAGGTAGCAAATAAGATAATGTTAAGATGAATGTCTCTTATTCTACAAAGGTAAAGAATACTACACTCTGATATCAATTAGATGTAACTTCATGTTAATAGAGTTGCCCGATGCACGAAGCTTCCGTCAATACGGGATCACAAGGAAGGGTTAGACCACATCGAGTCAATTGTACACAACCTTACCTTCTATTTTTGCAAGAGGCTATTTTTGCAACTCGAAAGGTCACATGGCAACAACTTTACCGTTATGTCAAAGCTCTCCTTCTAGATGTAGCTCCATGATAATGTAAAAAATAATTGTGAAATGGTACCCACATTCCTCAAGGGCATTAAATTGATTGGATAAGAGAAATCAATTAGTATGGAAAATTATAATAGGTACAAGGTGAAAATAGAAAAGTTCAATTAATTATAATGAAAAAATGATTTAATTGATTTAATATTAATAGTGATAAAACCTTTCAAAATATAAATGCGAGGTAGAATTATGGATAATGATGATTATATTATGATTATGATGATTTTTGCAATTCTTCTTTATCTTTACTAGTATGTTTTGTATAACAATATTCTTTTTATATTACAGGGTTGTAAAAGAAGGGGCAAATACCTGACACTTAGCTGATCCCAAGATATGTTCATCTGTCACCTTCGTGTCATTGTCACCATGTAAAATTAGTAGCTGGAAACCGAAAAAGAGAAAGATGAATGAAAGACATACAGATTGCAGGGAGAATGAACATTTCATCATGTCATTTCTCCCAAGTAAAGCATAAAAGTGTCCAAATTATTTTCAAGTGAAGCATAAAAGTGTGACAAGTAAGAATGTGAGCAACGCTCCCAATTTCTGATTAGCACTTGCTGAGCTAGTAAAATAAACAGCTAAATACAGCAATATTTTGAGAATCAATCATAAGTACATTCTGTCTCACTAATAATAACGAATAATTCATAGAATAGTATTTTAGCCAAAGCCACCCAGCATAGTCCTTCAATCTTGCCCCTATTTAAAAAATTTCAAGCACTTGTAGACCTATTTAAGGGTTTAAGCAACATATCCTGATATCCCGCACCTATATAGTTACTTTTAACAGTTTTCATGGCTTGGAATTTCAAATTCAGAAAAAACGTTTTATTGGCATTCCATCTATATCCGCAATATACACAAGAAATAAAATATCTTGCACACCCGTTTGGTGAGCGATGTTGGACGGCTTAGAGTGAATCCGGGCACCCGGACCACTCCCAGGTGCCCCGAGTAGCCAAAATCCACGTGGGGCGCCTGGGAATGGTCCGGGCATCCGGATTCACTCTCTGTCACCCCTATATATATATATATATATATAAGCAAAACCATTGTATTTTTGACAACTCTAGTGAAGTTGGCATCCAAATCTATCAAAACGCACAGAAGTTAAATATGATATTGAGAGTACATGATCAATTACAAGGCATAATTAATGAAATATTTTGGTATGAGCAGGCAGACTTCCGCATGGACTAGTAATTGTATGGACTATGGCCACTCATAGTAAACACTTTATTAAATATTTTTATTTTTAATTCACTATATAGTGTCTGTCTTTAAAGAAGATTAAATGATTAGCAACTAATTTTGCAATATATGCACAGTTTAGATATGGTAATAATGATGTCTCTTGAAATTTTAAGGTTTAATTTTAAGTTAGTTTTAGTTCCAAGTTTTAAATTTTTAAATTTCAAAATGTTTTAAAACAGTATGTTATATTTAGTAGGATAAGTTAGATCTTTTCTTTTAGTGCAAGCTCATCTTCCAGACAACTTTTTCAATTTCAGTAAGCTCCTCCTTGTGAGTTTCATAGTTGTCAAAATCTCAGCATTAAATAGTTAAAATTTTCAATAAGCAAAGTATATTATATTCAAATTTTTCAACTATTATGTCTCAAACTGAATTTAATAAATTGTGTTACTTTTATTGAAGATTATTCTCGTATGACATAGTTATATTTGATAAAAAAAAATTGTTCTAAGCTATTCTTTCATTTATCTGCCTTTTATATTGAGATTAAAACTCAATTTAATGTTTTTGTACAAATATTGCGAAGTGATGGAGCTAAGGAAAACTTATTGGAATCTTTTAAACTTACATAACTTAACAAGAACACCTTTTTTGTAGACACATCGTCTTGGGATCGCTAAGAGAAAGAATAGACATCGAGATCTAGGCGATGATAGATTAGCGATTGGCAGTTCCGCCAACACAAGCGGCAAGTAATGGAAGAGAAGAGTTATCAGCACTGATCAATAATGAATGAGAAGAGGGTAGGGTCAAAATGACAGCTAAGTTTTGGATGACAGTTAGGGTTTAGGAGACAACTAGGGGTTGCTCTGATCTACCATGTTAAGAAATTTTGGAGCAATTAAAATATATAATCAAATCCCTACCATTAATCCTTACAATTAAGTTAAATCATATTCCTATACTTTCTATTTCTATTTATATAATCAGTAACACTACTACACTTAAATTTCAAATTTTCCACTTTTTCCAACTAAGATTTGAGAAGAGCATTTACTGTTTCACGTATCTCGTCGACTAAAATAATATCATATGCAAACAACTTGCATCATAATAATGCGTCTTAAATTTGTCTAATGAGTTCATTTATAATTATTGCAAAAAGATATAGACTTAGAGTTGATCTTTAATATAACTCCATCTCTATATGAAATGCTTCGATTAATTACTCGAGAGCCGTGTTTAAAAGTCATACCGCTCAAAACAAGCACTATTTTCCATTCCGATGCAAAACCGGCACTAGTACCTAGGCATCGGGACCACGACTTCGCAGAGAGTGTTATGACTTTGGGAAGTTAGCGGCCCTCCGCTGGGGTCGCAGTGTAGGGATCTTGAGCGTAGAACAACATGGGCGCAGCGGAATAAACATGAAGATCCTCATCCAAAAGATCCATGCGAAGGAAATCGCATACTAGTTGGGTTGAGAGTTCTACCTTTGAAGTGTAAACACGAACTCCCAACAACAACTTTCTCCTCGATGGATCTCACCACGATCAAGTGTTCATGCCTCTTCCGATATCCACATGAGCACGATCAAGGGAAAAGGGGAGAGGGAAAAGAGGAAAACAGTCCTATAATTGTAGGCTGCAACGAACTTGCGCAAGTCATGGTTACAGTTGAATGTAGGAAGAGATGATCTTTTGAGTGGGAGAGAGGATTTTGTTAGTGGAAATGTGATTTCACTTGCATAGGATGGTCTTGAAGATGCTAAGTAGTGTGCAAGGTGCATTGGTGACTAAATTTAAACTCAATTAAAGGTAGAGAAAAGATCTTCTCTAGTTGTTGTGATCGAGCAGGTGTTGGATTGAGTGTGAGTGTAAAAGATACCCACAACAGAGGAGTTGTTGTTCCAATTTATAAGGGAGACAATGAAAGTCAACCATTGGAGGAGTGGTGGAGGGGAATAGTGTGGATTTGCAACTTGGTGGGACTGTTGCCTTCTATAGAGATTAAAGATGGCAAGCGGGTACTAACTCGGATGACAAGTTGGAAAAAGGGATAAGATCCTAGGTAAAGACGCCTTGTGTGAATCGAGGCATCAAAATACAGTGAACAAACAAATGGTGATGATACAGGGCTTATAGAGATGACACAAAGACGAGGAGTAATAGGCTACGTTTGGTGCAGAAGACTCAATTGGCAATGACGCTTGCAAAAGGGAAACACTAGAACACTAGAGTACTAAGAGCACTAAATCAATAAATTTAAAATTCAACTCTGATACCAATTAATGAAGCATGAGAAACAATAATCTCATTTAGAAAACAAAAGTCACAGGCAAACATTATTAGTGATAATTAACATTTGGAAAATCAAGGTTGGGGTCACTTTTAAAGGCTTTAACATACACAAAATTGACAATGAATTAAAATATTTAAGGAGTAAATAAACAAATATTTGAATACTTAAAAGGACATGATCAAATATAGATCTGTTATACCTTAAGCAATATAATTACACAATCAAAATCAAACTTCATTTCCCCTCTAAATAAAAGGACCTATAAAAATAAAGCTTAACAAAGTCTAAACCTTAAAAAAAATTCAAAATGTGCAAGGTAATGCGGCGATTAGAATTAGTCATAAAAAAGTAACAAAACTAAGGATTCCTTAAATTGTTAGCAACATTTTTTTATCAAAGCTTGTAACAACATTCTGGAATTTACATCAACTGTCAAATGTGAGCTTCAATGTTCAAAAAAAAAAAATCAATTCAACTATAAAAAAAATGTAATGCTTCCATCATAGCCAGCATGATATTAAGAAGTGGTATTTGACTTTAGGAGAATCAAAGGACATCAACTAAAACCAAAAAAAAAAATTCTAATGTTCATAACGTATTCATAAAGCTAGTAGGGGATAATGATTGCATAAATGGGGAAGATAAGCTCTGGTGAAACTGTATACCTGGTGAATTTCAAAATCATTATAACTCTTGATCTCTTGGATGGCTCTTTCTATGCTACATTCAAAACCAAATACACCCTTTGGATACAGCACTTCAGCAACACGAACAACATCTTCATCACTGTACACGTGTCTAACCAGCAATGGATGATTTGCAATCTGATAAAAGAATGTCATTCAGCAGGTTCAAAAGCATATCATATGTAAAAATGAAATACATTTTAGGCACCTTGCGAAACTGCATAAAATAATTGGAAATTTGACGTTTGGGGAGCAGATCAACTCCAGATGCAGAAGCAGAAGACTTTGAGACCCGAGCCTGGGAAGCTGCACGGTATTCATTTATGGCATTAACATATGCCATAGACTGTTGCGAGCCCATGTGAACATAATGAACCTGCAAAAGTATTGGATGCATGTTGAACACACAAAACCAAAGTCAAATCAGTCATAAGGCTTACATGTCGTATCTTTGGAACAAGTTGCTGCATAACATCGGACTTCATGCGCCTTAATATGAATGGCCCTAAAATGGATTTTATCTGTGAGATCATATCATTATCTTTTGCATTCAACAACTTTTTCAGGTCCACATCCCCAGTGGAAAAAATATCAGGCATCATAAATTCTAACAATGACCATAACTCCTGCAAAAGTTAAAACATGTTATCAACATGTTGATCACTAAGGAGCAGAATTATGACATACTAGCCGATGCATCTGACAAATGGAAGAGCAAGGAAATATAGGAAATGCCTGCGAAGACAAAATGAACTCAAGCAATACAAACAATTCTCTTACCACTTCTCTATTCATGGTTCAGAACCCCAGAACCTAGTTCTTACTCTCTGGCATATGGCAAGTCATCCCTTGAATCCCTTCTATTTTTTCTCCTTCTCAGAACCTTCCGAGGTACAGAAACCTCATACAAACCTTTCTTAAAAGATTAAAACAAGAAGATAATCTAAGTAATACAGTGAGAATACAACAAAGAGCAGTACAACCTTAAAGATCTTTGGACTTGCTTTTACTTATATTCATTCGTACTCATTGGCTTTCAAAAACCTCCAAAACTTCTTTAATTATAGCCTTCATCCGTCAAAGGTGCCCAACAGCCCAATATCGTCAATCCCACAGCAAGATACAAGATAAATCACGGTACGTAACGGCCTCCTTGGTGGGACGGCATAACCCAGGGTGATGAACCCCCCGAGAATCGACCCGTGCCCAATCCGGCAAATCTGTCATCCGAGTAACAACAGCGCTACGCCCGTGGAGGCATACTTATAGCCTTCATGTTCTACTAGCAACTTGTTCTATACGACAGCATCTACCTTTTGTCTATCACAATTGCATATGCCTCATGTTGACTGTTTGGCTTTCTAACAACTTGAATCGAATAAACCATCTCTCAATAAGCTGATGTAATATAGTTTGTAGAATATTTGATTGCACCTATCAACTCAACAGTCTTATTCTAATTTTCTCACTGGACCAACCAATCAACTAAATCCAACCCAGTCAACTGTCCAAAGTTGACTTAAGCCACAAACAGAAATGTTTTGTTAACTGATAAATCAGCCTGAGTCAACTAACTAACGAGTTGACTGAATCCAACCACGTCTACTAAATCATCAACTATGATCAACTCTAAGGACAAGTCCTCATCTAAATCGAGGAACTTCTTTATCTTGTCAAGAGGTGTTACCTCCGGGACTTCCTCGTCTTGCCAAGAGCCCTTACCACCCAATCTTCTCTTTACTAGAAGCCTTACCTCTGGGACTTTCTTGTCTTGCCAAGAAGCCTGCCTAGACTTCCTTAGCTTGTCAAGAGGCCTTCCCTCCAAGATTTTCTCTACCAAGCATATGATCAACATTACTTCCAAGATTTCCCTTGCGAGAGGCCTTGCCTTTGAGATTTTATCTGCGAAGCATTCAATCAACTTTGACTTACTAAGACTTTCACCAGCCAAGCATCTGATCAACCTTGACATATCAAAACTTTCACTTACCAAACATCACGTCAACCTTGAACTATTAAGACTTCCACTTGCTAAGCATACGGTCAACATTGACCTATTAGGACTCTTGGAGTGTAAGTTTCAAGACAAGTTTAATCCATTAGCACTTTATTCACTACAACCACTTGTTACTTCTCATATATCAACACTTGTTGGAATTCTTCGATTGTTAAATATTCAATCAACCTTGACCTAGTTGACAAACTATATTAACCTAACTTAAACACTTGGGTCCAACCAAATACCAAAACACCATGATTGATCATGACCAACTTGGAGCACAATTGCACCGACAAAAAAAATACACGAGTGAAATTTTGAACTTTTTCTAGAGGTGCACTATCATGCTATCTATGGAAAGAATTCAAATTTTGATACTATGTCAACTCTAGTGCCTAAGTGGAGACTAGTGGAGCGAAGTTGTACCAATAATGACTCATTTTGACATACATCGTGAGGAAGGAATATATGACATGTCGATATTCCTTATCCTCCTCCCTTCCCCCTTTGTCCTATGCTTCTTCTTTCCTATGGTCACTATCCGTACCATAGGAAGGGTTGTCTAAGTATCAACATGGAGAACTCACATGTACAAGCTGCCAATATCAAGCCATATCAACCAAAGTTAAATTCTTGACATATAGTGCTGAACCTCTTAAGATCATTTCATCATATATGTTATTGCTTAACGTTACATAATCAATGAACATAATTCTAGAGATGGACACAATACACAAAATATTCAGAAGTAAACTTGTGTCTCTAAAAGAAACAAATAAATAAATACAAAGAAAACCACAGCATCTCGTAAGCCAACATAAAAGGAAAGAGCTGATATGGTGACTGGAGAGTTTTAGATGAAGATGGCCTTTTACTTTCTACAATTAATATACAAATAAAAACAAATACTATGTAAATATTTATACATGTATATAATTATAGAAACTCTTTTTTCTTTAAAAACAAGTACTTTCTAAATTATATACATGTATAAAATTATTCTTGGTTTCATTACTGACATCATCCTAAAAACAAGAATGAGGTATAATAATGCAGGGAAAACTTGGTGCCTGGACTTGTAGGAATAGAGTCGAAACATTTCCAAAACTCATTAAAACAGCATTAAGTTTTCTATTCACTTAGCTTTTTGCTTTCTAAGCAAGTCACAAGTTTAAAGAGGGGAAAAAAACTCCAAGAAGGCTGTTGGCATACATGTAAATCATTTTGAAGTGGTGTTCCTGTTAACATTAGGCGTTGTCGTGCATTTTGAGCTACAGACATAAGGTTTTTCCACCGGAAGCTATTCTTATCCTTTAAAACATGAGCTTCATCCATTAGAACACAACTCCATTTCCATCGCTTCAATGCCTTACGATCATCTCTCTGTTGTGAGCTGAAAGTTAAACATCACAATATTCATTGCAAATTAGATATCAAATCATCAAAAAAGAAACAATTTGGATGAACAAACCTGTGTCGTTCAAACAATGAGTAGCATGCAAGTAATACATTGAAGGAAGGAGGCAAACCAGCCTTGCCAAGCGAGGTTAATTCCTTTGAATAAGTTGTTCTCCCACTTCCGTGAAATAATAAGACAGAAAGTGATGGGCACCACCTAGTCAATTCTCTTTTCCAGTTCTCTAAAACAGAAGCTGGGCAGACAATTAGATGAGGACCATGGTCATTGTTCAAGTGCTTTAGCAAGTTTAGATATGTCACGGCCTGGATGAGAAAAAAAAGAAATCAAAGCTTATCCAATCTCAATTATGAAGTCAAACTTTCATTGAGCTAGACATACCTGCACTGTTTTACCAAGACCCATCTCATCTGCCAAGATGGCTGAAAATGAGGTAAGGTTAGAAAGCTTATACAAGTGTTTTATAAGTGAAGTTAAAGAATAATGTAAAACCAATGAGAAAGCATCAGCCAACAACAGACACAGTAGAGGTCAAATTGCTCAATTAACTGATTCTGTTTTCTCATAATACTTAAGGAAATAAGCCATCACAAAAAAAAACATATCAGACACATATTATCAACTTCCATGAATCTGTATATCAAATACATCGTAGCAGCATTTTTTTAATATATAGTACATATAATTTTGGATTAAAAAATGATTCCTAATTTTGGACGGGAAACTAATCCTTAAGATATCATCAACTCTTAACATTCCAAAGGATGAAGTGCTAAACAATATTGGCATTATTATAGTTGAGGAATAGCAATTTTGTTATCCTCATGAGGAGAAAGACTACAACCTGTTTACATAATTCGAAGCCTAACAACGTAATACCAAATCACAATGTGGGATTTATTATAACTCATATTTCTAGCACTCTTTCTCAAGGAGCTTAGGTTTCTAACATGTCCAACTTATAACATAAACCAAGTTCCATTAAATGGTTTGTTAAAAATTTTGGTAATCTGTTCTTGAGAAAATGCATTGAGTATAATTCTTCTTGGGCATGGCATATTGAATGAAGTGGCAAACAATTTCAATGAGTTTAGTGTGTTTTTGAAAGGCTGAATTGTCTAACGTGTTTAGTTTGTTTTTGAAAGACCGAATTGTTAAGTGTGGATAGCCACATGATTATTAAAATTGGTATTCATTGGTTTGTGATTATAAAACTAAGGTGTTAAGAAAAGATTGAATAATATTATAGATGTTATGTAATTCAAAATCTTGAAACCAATGATTTGCAATCTCTTACATGTCCAGTTGTACAATAAAAAGTATTGTTCCGATAATTTTGAAAAATCCTATGCTGCCCGTATCAATTATGTCAAGAAGTCATATCATGCTGGCGTGACACATCTTAGCACACTACTCCATGTGTCAAGATGAATTACTAGCTTGCTTCTCTAAAAAAATAATAATTTAATTGATTCTCTAATTCTTATAGTTTTATTTTTATAAATAAGTGGAATAACATTATAAACCTAATATAAATTCATTTTGACATAAAGTTGAATAAAACTATTTTTAATTCAATTTCTAATTATATAATGATTTTTAAATGTATAAAATTTAACTAAACAAAATTGAATAAGTAAATCTTATCCAAATTCATCTCGGTGTGTTAGAATACATGTAGAATGTATCAAATATAGGTAAATATAATTCGAAAATTTCAATTCGGCTAGTTAATATTAGTTTATTTTTACAACTAAATAAATTAAGTGAAAAAGGAATTAAAAAAATAAAACTTATCTAAATTTAGCTCAACTATTGCATGTCTGTGTCGACTGTAGCACAATATGGTGTTGAAACCATACAATTCCAGTCGGGACATAAACTCCAACATAGAAAAATACATTAAATCTTTACCTCTAGATATGTAATTGTATTTTATTCTTTTTTCTTCTTCATTTTCTTCCTCTCTCCGTTGACAATTGGCCACATGCACCATATGTCAGCACTTTGGAAGTACTGAAAAAGTAACAATCTGCTTAAAGCCTAAACTTAAATAGACCTTCTATAAATAATAGACCAAGCATAAACAAAATCTGAGAATTAACTGTACAAATATACTTCTTATAAATAAGTCTTTTCCTTTATACAGTGTAATAAAGTACAAAACTTTTAGCATTACTTCCCAATAGAACTTAAGTTTCTACATGCTGATTTACATAATCAGAGATTAACTCAGACATGAACCTTGAATATAACTTCTATAAATATTAGACCAAGCATAAAGTACAAATATAACAACAACTAAGTTTTAGCCCACTAGCTGGAATCGGCTAAGAGAATCAATTGTACACATGAATATGTTTTTTTTTATAAATAACTCCATTTTCCTTTACATCCTTCAATAAAGTATAAACCTTTCAGCATTACATCCCAATAGAACTTAAGCTTCTACATGCTGATTTACAACATACCACACAAAAAAAGGCATTGAACATAGAAAACGAGCTTCCTGGGCAATCCTTGATCATATGAGCAAATCATCACCATCATCTAATAAAAAAAAATATGATTTGGGAAAATCAAAGTATCCGACGATTCGCCTCCCAAAAACTAACTTGTTGCAAAACATAGAGATACCCCAGATTTATAAACAACTTCAAAAAAGTATTCCAAAATATTTGATAAAAATTTAGCTATAGCAATCTACAAATGTTTATGATGCAAAAATATCTCCTGTATGTTGTGTCTATTGCATCAAAGAGTATCACCTCTTGGAATGCTACAACTCGATGAATTTAAATTGAGATCCTGTTACTATTTTTTTTATCTTGTGACAATACAAATAATGTAAAACCTATAGCATTCCAAATAGATTTCAAATAGAAAACAAAGTATGACATTAAATAGTTGTCTTATATTTTTCTTTTTCTTTTTCTTTTTCTTTTTCTTCTTCGTACTCTTTCACCTTTCACCTCCAATTCTCTACCAACACCATCCATCAAAATGTCGACACAATGCCAAAATAAAATCATTCTGGTCTAAAGATTAAAACTCTGACACAAATCAAGATTTTGAACCTCATTTTGCACCAAGATTTAAAATGTGTTAATTTCATTGGCCGATCAAAACAAGACAGATTCAGTTGGAATTGATGGCAAATTGAAGGTGGAGGGAAGCTAATAAAAAAAAGGAAGACGGGCTATTCTACAACTTCTTCCTCACTTGGTTGAAGTCACTCAAGATTTGTTATTGACTAGTTGAAGATATCTGGTGCAGTCCACACAAAGTGTTCATGAGTTGAAAAAAAAAAACCCACATGAAATTGTATTGCAGGTTGTGTAAACCTCAAAAGTTGTTTGCACGTTGCAACGATCCTTCAGGATCCATATTGAGTCATCACAGAGCTTAAAAACTCTTCCACAAAGGATGTTGACAAAAAGAACATACACCAAAAAATCTCTAGAATTGTGTGGCATTACTAGAAAATAAAATCAAAAGGGCAAAATATTAGCTCAAACCTATGTTTTAAGCTTTAAGCTTTATGTTTTAAGCTTTAAATAAATAGTGCCTTTATTTATCAAATTAATACCATGCCCTACTTTAGATTGTTTAATTTCCCAATTTGCCCTTAGCCTATTCAATCCTACTCCCACCAAACGACTTCAAAATCAACTTCATGTGTCATTTTGAAATGAAACATTCACACCTAAAATGTGCATTTTAGGGTCTTGTATTAAAACAGCCTAATCAACCCACATCGGCAAGACAAACTAGTTTTGAAATTTATTAGGTGCAAAAAAAGTATAGAATGCTCAACTTGTTGCTTCATTTTGAGATTTAATCATCCTTATGTGCGTGTAGACCCGACCACGATTCAGAACCGACAAATTAAACCAACAGTTCGACAATTCAAAAAAGTCGACTCTTAACCTTAACCATCCAAGCAGTCACGGTTCATCGTTCAGAACCCTCGGCTATAGTTCAAAACCGCGTTCAATTCACGGTTTGCGACGGTTCACGATGGCATGCGATGGAAAAAAAAAAAATCCCACAGCAAGGTGAAGGAAAGAAAATATAAGGGAAAAAACAAAAATGAAAAAAAATTATAATAGATAGTAACAAAAAAAAAGGTGGCAACCATGCGTGCAAGGTCGTCGCCTATGGCAAGCAGTTGTCGCCCGCGGCAAGTAGTCGCGTAGGGCTTTTAAAATAAAAAAAAGTGTGTTTGTGGTTGAATCGACAGTTCTTGCCAACGGCGACCACGAACGCGGTCATCGCCCGCAGCAAGCAACTGCCACCTGTGACAATGACACGAGGATTTAAAAATCAAAAAGAAAATAATAATAATAATAATAATAATAATAATAATAATAATAATAATACTGTTGAATTGGTGGTTTGAATCGCCGATTCAACGGTTATTTTTGGGCATGAACCAAAATCGAAACCGGCCCAAGGTCGGGTCTAATGTGTGTGTTCACCCACACCTTAGATGTCCATTTTAAGACTTCTTTCTTCTAAAATGTTCTAAATAATAATAATGGATAAAATGTTGAACGACATAACTTATATCATCATGAAATGAAATGTTGGTTCATTTGCATCTGAAATATGCATTTTAAGGACTACTCCTCAAAATAGTAAAATGCCAACAATTGAAGACCCCAAAAAGAATATTTTGGATATAGGC
>JBAMIB010000031.1:5009870-5027029 GCA_037177415.1 Kaempferia rotunda
GCTGGATGAGATTCCAACTGATTGATGGTCATCGTGCATTTATGTAAAAGTTTTTGACGGTTAACAATTGACTACTAGCCTTTAAACATTTTGTTAAAAGTGCTTAATAAAAATATAAAATTTGAAATTAGGAAAAATAAATATGGACAAATTCAAGGGAATACTCGGAGTCTAATGATGTTCATTAGGCACAAATTTGAATCTTCTTGGGCCCTCAAATGCGTTTGGCCAAATTCAAGATATCCTTATAGGGTTCAAAATATAGAAAAACAAATATGAAATACTTGAAGGAAAACTAGGAATACAATGCCCATACAACATGAATCTAAAGCCTCTAAGTCTCTTAAATATTTTTGGTCAGTAGTCCTTGATAGCCTTGTAAATTCAAAATATAGAAAAATAAACTTGAATGGGCTCAGAGGAACACTAGGACTGTGACACTACCCAGTTTATACAAATTCACGACCTTTAGGATTGCTAAACACTTTTGGCGTAAATATTTTTGGTCAAAAGTGCTTGATAGCATATAGGTTCATTATCTAGCAATAAACATAAATAGAATCAGAGGAACACTTGAGTGTTACAATGCTGATTCTACACTAATCCTAGACCTTTAAGGCTGTTCAACACTTTTGACCAAAAGTGTTTAGTGTCTAGTAGTCGACTAGATGTTATTTCTAATTGCTAATTATGAAATAAATTAATTATTTAATTATCAATTAAATAATTTAATTGTTAATTTTATAATAACCATTTATTTTAATGTCACTATGTCAACAACCAAAAAAGCTAATTATTTGATTAATTAATTTAATTACTAATTATTTGATGTTCAATAAATTAATTATTTAATTTATTTTAAACCTATGCTATCTTTTGTGAAACTATTTAAGATAATTGATTAATTTTTAAGTAAATTAAATTATCGATTTAATGGTTTAATTGAATAAATAAATTAATTACACTAGCGTTATGAGATCATTGTTTAATTATATAAATTTAATTATTTAATGTAATTAATTAATTATTAAGGGTACTAATTTACCAATTTAATGGCTCAATTGAAGTACGCTTTAAATACAATATGAACATTGTGAGAAGTTTGTTAAATTATATAAATTTAATTATTTAGAGTAATTAATAATTGAATGATTAATTTATTTTCTAATCAGTAGCAACATTCAATACAGTCCATTGTTGGCCGTTAAGAATTTTTGGCTTAAATGTGCTTGATGACCTTGGAGGCTTTTGATTGGTTCCAATTGGCCACCATTGCACTCTTAGTGTTCCTCCGAATCTACCCATATTCATTTTTTTCCTTCTAATTTTGAGTCCTCTAGGGTTATCAAACACTTTTAGCTAAACGTGCTTGACAACCCTAGAACCATATGTGTTTCATGCCAAATTTGTTGCACCCCTAAAAGTGTTCACGTTATTATTCATAATTTTAAGCCATATCAGATTGCTAAAGACCTTTGGCTAAAGACCTTGATGGCTAGCATTTAACTAGAATCACATATGGTTGATACTAGTTGTGGGGTAACAAGTCAAGTGAAGCAGGTTGGACGTGGGGCATTTTGGGAAAGAGGTGTACTCCTTGGATATTCAGTAAACTTAGGTGCACCTTTTGCATATTGCTGTTCATATTTTAAATTGAAGCCTAGTTTTCTATCACTATTCATAGTATTTTTCATCAGCTATATTGTCATTGTTTACCTCATCAAATTATTAGCAAAATGACAATTATTTAGTTAAGGGTTCATGAAATACAAATGGGATCCTCTGGTCCCTTTCCTGTGAACCCCTCTTGGTCCAAATCAGGAGGGCCGTTGTTTCAGATCAGAGATTCATATTGGTATTTGATCCAACGACCCTCCTGATTTGGGACCATGAGGGGACAGGGATTTGGGACCAGAGGATCTTGCCTGCATGAAATATTAGTGTGTCAGAGTTTTGTTGTAGTTTTGGGATGCCATTAATACTTTCCATTTGTTTTGTTTGTTTATCCATATGCTGTCTTAGGGCTAGACAACATATTTTCAAAACCATCTCTTGAGGAATTTTGTCAGCGTGAAGAGAAGCATTGCTAACATATTTGTTAAGAGTGCATGAAATATTATCTTGTCAGAATTTTTTTGTAGTTTTGGGATACCATCAATACTTGCCATCTTATAAATTGCATGTTATCTTTGGTTCATGCTTGATTTATCTATATGTTGTCTTAGGGCCATACAACATATTTTCAAGTGTCTATTGAAGAGTCATGTGAAGGAGATGAAGAGACGTCCAAGATATTGTATTATGTGCATGTTATTTGTAGATGATATTGTTTTGGTAGATGAGACGGTGAAAGAGTAAATGCTAAATTCGAATTTTGATGAGAAATGATAGAAGTGAAATGTTTTACACTTAATAGAATAAAGACATAATATATGAATTTAAATTTATTAATATTTTGAATATTTTTGCAAAAGGATCAAGGGATTGAGACATCTTACATTAATACAAGCAGGATGGTTGAAATGGAGACAAACGTTAGATGTTCTTTGTGATCATAAAATATCTTTAAAACTTAATGGAAAGTTTTACAAGATAGTGGTTAGATCTGTTATATTATATGGGGTTGAATGTTGGGCTATAACTTGAGTAAGTAGAAGATGAGAGTTGCATAGATAACAATGTTAAGGTGGATGTGCGGATATACAAGTATGAACAAGATAAGAAATGAAAATATTAGAGAGAAAGTCGGGTTGTGAAACTTTGACAAATGTGCATATTAAATGAGAAAAAGGAAGATAAAAAAAAGTCTTGGATAGTAATAATAAAACAAGATAAATTTTATTTAAATATAAATGATGATATAATAGGGGATAGAACTCAATGACGTAGAAGAATTCATACATATAGCCGACCCCCTAGTGGGATAAAATTTGAATGTTGTCGGCGTGTCTTGTTTCCGTGTAGAGACCATTGCTATCACAGTTTGAAAAATTGTTTGATATTGATCTAGATCATCTAACATGGATTGAAGTGACATGAAACATCAAAGTCCCTGTACGATTTGTCAAAATTGTCCAGTGGATGTGAAATTGTTTTGGATTGGAAAAGAATTATGAAAATTGATGGGATTGCAACAATTAGGAAATGAGGAATCAATTTTGAGAGAGTTTGGCTGAGAGGAGGTCGAAGTTTGGGACACATGGAAATAGGGATATGAATGAAATAGTGTATTCTGTTGTGACAAGTGCATGCACTCAGTAACAGGACCCAGAGCTGGCATAAGTATAGTATTAGTAATTGACACTACTTTATGTTATTAAACTAATGTTATTAATCAAATCTTATGTTGTTTTATATTAATAATTTAATATTGTTATTAATTATTAACTACATATAATTTACCAACTCGAGTTTATTAATATTTGTATTTAGTATATTCATAATGTGCTAATGTCTCTGTTTATGTATAATATTTAGTATAATTTAATGTAATATTATTTAATATTTACTATAAATTTTATATTAATACTTGAATGTTATTTTTATAAATAAAATTCTATATCATTTCTTAACAATATGACATTGAATAGCTAGTACGACATTGGACACATAAAATTTTCATATAATTAATTTAGATTTTCTAGCAGTTTAATATATAATTTAATTTTGTAATTGTCAATTGGTAATATTATTGTAAATAAATTGATTAATACAATGTAATAAATTTGAATTTTCAAAAGATTTAGTAGTTTGCTGCTTAACAGTTTAATAGACATTGATTATAAATATTATTTGTGATTTTGAAAACAATTTTGCATGGTTGCAATTTACTTTTAAGGATATCATAATTAAACAGTTAATATCAAATGGTAAATACCGGTACATTATTTTCTCATGCATTAAACAAAATCATCACACTTTTTAGCCTTATTTTTGTTTTTATTTTTTACTTTTTTGGTCTTATCAATATTTTAGATATGATGTGACTCATACTCGGATCTTACACTTTGATCCTTGTATTGAAATCTTGTGTCGAGCTAGTCGAAACGGCAAAACATTTCGTTTCACCCGCTGATCGGTACCTGTGTGACCAAACACCAAGCAGAGCTGTAGCCGTGAAGGCATTGCGTGACCCTGCGGTCGCCGTGGAGGTGTCATGCGATCTAACCTTTTGCGACCCTAGAGCAAGAGGGGTCGTGTGTCCCAGCGGCTGTGCGGGAGGTATTGTTGTCAAATTTTTAATTAAATCTGAGTTTTTTTTAATTAAACCTTAACTTAGTTTGATTATCTGAATCAATCCTAGCTATGATATAGAGATATTCTAAAGAGGCTTAATTAAATTCTAATAAAATTATCTAATTAATTATATATTTTATTTATTTTAATTCTAAAAAAGTATACATAAAATATTTATTTATTTATTTATCTCCTAACTATGTTATTATTTTTTAATGGATCCCATCAATCCCTAATTTAAATAAATAGCCAAACATATTTCTTAAAATTATAATTGATTTATCCCTCTAAAATATATAAAAATTTATTTAAAATTCTAATAAAATTTTATATATTCCTAAGACCCTCCTCGAGGACGGTGGTGCTACGATGGCCTTTTGTGGGTGACCATAGTCGTTATTTTTTTTTTTTGAAATTTTTTTATTTAGATAATTTTTTATTTTTAAATATGTATTTTTTTATAAATGAACTATTAATAATAATAGTTATAAAATATTAAAAATTATTTCAAAAATGTAAAATAATTTTAAAATTTAATAAATATATTATAAAATAATTTATTTTTTAGAATTATTTTAAAATCAGATATAAATTTAAAATAATCTAAAAAATAAAAAAATATAATTCTTAAACATTTGAAATAAATTTTTTAAAATAAAAATTTTACAAATACATTAAAAAAATTAATTTTATAATTACTTCTAGCCTTTCAAATGATTTTAAAATTTTAAATTTATTGAATTTTGAGAATTACTTATTTTTTAAAATATTTTTTATAAATTTTACTAGGCATTATCTTTGAAAAAAAAATATTGAAATTTAAATTCAACATCTTAAAATATAAAGCATATTTAATAATCAAATATTAATAAAATTAATATACTTTTATATTTAAAATTTAAAATAATACTGAAACTATATCGATACGATATGATACCGAAACAGATATGATACCCAAACCATGTGTTCCGGTCAGTGATCAAAACCTCGGCAACGTTCGAGATTTTAAACCTTGCGTAAATCTCTATACTGATTGATTTGTAAATTATGATTGCTATTTTCTTGGGTGACATTAAACCTTTCTTTCAATCATTGTACATTTCTGAGTCCTCTGTGTTTGTTTCTTCTATTTTAATGTATATGCTTTAACCTTTATGTGAGGTACTTGCCATCCCTATTTCTTTATCATTTCTGCCATCTTTTATTATAAATTAGTGACACTAGTAACAAGCACTGTGGACCTACAATAAATGTCCATGACTTGGGCCTCTTATAGTTTCTATTCCGCACTGTTTCTGTATTAGGACCCTCTGTAATCATAGATGCTATTCAGTGCTTGACCTTCCTATTGCAAGAAGGAAAATACTTGACAGGCATTATCTGTTTTGAGCTATAAAAAAACTATGGTAGATGGGATGGTAATGCAAACTTATTCTATCTTGTTGTTTAGACTGTATCAATATGCCTACTTCACACTTTACTAGTTGTGTCTTGTTTGTCTCTAGATCAGTTGTTATCAATGGCATATTCTTCTGATGTATGTTAATTAGAAGGTATAGATGGAATGTATTAGATAGCTTAGAAACATGAATGTAATAAATCATTCAATCTTTTCACCTCTTAGACCGGAGGTAATTTTTTTGTACCATTTATATAGACGATATTATCATTAGAAGTAATGACTCAACTAAGATTATGAGGTTGAAAGCTTATCTCTATTAGCACATCCAAACCAAGCATACAATATTTTTTTATGCATTGAGCTAGTCTGTTTGAGGTAAACATGTATACTTGAAACAGAAATTATGTACTTGATATACTCTAAGAGGCTGCTAGGCTATCTTCCAAACCCTTTGACATTTTTAGGTGTCCAAACTTCAGAGTAATGCTTGGAGATGTTAAATCATTATTTGGTTTAGGGAATTATATTAGGTTGATTGACAAATTGAACTATCTTATGTGCTATCTCATTTGCTATAATTTAGTCAACTAACTCCTGCAGCCTGCTGCCTTGCTGCCAAGGTCATTGCAAGGCAAGTTCTAATTGGCCTTAAATACCTAATGGTTGCATTAGGCAAGGGTATTCTTCTACACCATAGAACCACCTCTGTATTATATAATACACCAATGCAGATGGGACAAGTTCTCTCATGTATCAATCTAAGGTTATTGTATTCTTCTAGGTGGACATCCTATAAAGTGAAAGTTTGAATTCAGTGGTCAGGTTGACATATATGTTAAAAATAATAGTTTGAATTTAGTGACCAGGTTAAATGGACAAAAGACGAAACTATTAACTGCTCTGTATGAGTCTGTTTGACTCAAATGATTAATGACGCATTCGAATTGGTTTTATTGATTCCATGAAGCTAAAATGCAATCAAATTTACATGTAGATTGCCTCCCATCCATTCTTCCATGAGAACCAATAACAGGAAAAAAGATAGCCATTTTGTTAGAGAGAATACAGTCAAAGGGGATAATTGTATTTTTATTTATTAGTTATAATCAATTGACAAGTTACCAATTTTTCAGAGACCTTAGAATTGCTTTTATTTATAAGAAGCAGAGGTTTTTGAAAATTTAGAGCTAGTTTGAGGTGCATTGAGGATTAAATATGTAAATATACAAGGGCCTATATATAAATATCCTTAATTTGATTATATAATAGAGGGTGCCAGAGTTTAGATTGATTTTCTCTAGTAGTCATAATCATTATTGCTTTCGTTTGCTTGGTTAGGCAACAGATTTTTGGACTTAGGATTCTATTATTTTGACAATTCTTGCACATTACTACTTCATGTGATGCAATTTTGTTCAGTTGTCTTTCTCCTGAGTGCTAAGCTTATATCCGAGTTACTGTCTTTCAATGTTTATTGTGAAAACACCAGATTATTGTCTACTGACAATGGGTTTATGATTGTACTTCTATACTGCTAAAATGCTAATTTGACTTCTATATATTAATGGACTGCGCTTGTTTTTTAGTTTGTATGCTTGCTTGTGTTTTATTTTGCTTTTGATTACATTGACTACTTGTTCAGGTATGAGAGTGTACTTCGAACTGCAGATCTTTTACCTGATGTCTTGACTGCTTTAATACGTCGAAGTTTTGCAATGATATCATCAAATGGAAGGCCTTATGGCTCTATTTCTCTTGCTTATGCTCGCAATTTGCTGAAGAAATATAGAGATGCAACAACTGTGTCAAAGTGGGAGAAAAGTTTACGATCCACTTATGACCAAAGGTTGCTTGCTGAGCTTGATAATGAAAGGTCATTAGATGGTGAATTTATGTTTTCTTCAGGAGTTTCCGCTGGGGTGACAGATTCAGATGATGAGCACATCCGTCTAAAGATGAACGCAAGGATGTCTAGAATTGGCCCAAACATGAAAGAGTTAATACAACATGTCGATGAAGCTGTTTACAATTATGGAAAGGACAGAAAATATTCTGCTGTTGCTAATTCGAGAAACCATCCCACTGAAAAATGGAATGATAGTTACAAAATAGCTCATGATATTGTCTTGAATCTTGTTGATTTTATCCGCCAAAATAGTGGGATCACCCCAGAAGTTGATCCCTCTTTGGTGGCATCTGCTGTCTCTGCAATCATTGTTAGTGTTGGAACAGCTATATCAAAACTTCCCGATCTCATGGCAAGCAGTAATCAATTAAATTGTGTTAGGTACATCTTACAAATTCACATAGCTTCTCTCTGCTTGCTGAAAGAAGCTCTTGGTGATCGTCTAGGCCGCATGTTTGAAATAGCTTTGGCTTCTGAAGCATCTTCATCTATTTCTGCAAATTTTGCTACTGGAAAACCACATCGTAATCAGTTTCAGTTGTCTCCTGAAACAAATGAGATATATCCAAACAATGCTGGAAGGCCGACTAAAGCTGCTGCTGTTTCTGCTCTTGTAATTGGACTAATTGTTCATGGAGTTGTTAGTCTAGAAAGGATGATCACAGCCTTTAGATTAAAAGAAGGATTGGATGTTCTACAATTCATACGAAGTTCCAGATCCAGTTCTAATGGTATCTCCCGTTCTATTGGCATGATGAAGCTAGACTTCTCCATTGAGGTTTATGTGCATTGGTTTCGGCTTTTGGTTGGTAACTGCAAAACAGTTTTTGATGGGCTTATTGCAGAAATGGTCGGTGAATCATATGTTTTAGCTCTTTCAAGGATGCAACACCTACTTCCACTTGGTTTAGTTTTCCCTCCTTCTTATTCTATTTTTGCAATGGTCATATGGAGGTCATATATTTTCAACAATAATGTTGCATCTCGTGAAGACAACCAACTCTACCTATGTTTTTCAACTGCTATTATTGATGCTGTAAGACACAAGCCGTTTCGAGATTTGTTTTTCCGCAACACTCAAGGCTTTTATGATCTTCTGTCCAATGATAGTGGTGATTCTGAATTTGCAGCAATGCTTGAGCTGCATAGTCCAGACAAGCATTTGAAAACAATGGCGTTTATTCCTCTTCGTGCAAGGCTGTTCCTTAATACATTAATTGATTGCAAAATACCTGCATTAACTATAGTGTCTGAAGATGGATCATGGGTTTCAGGTCCTGCAGAACACAGAACATATGCTGATACAGAGTCAAAGATTTTGGATCAGCTCATGCATGTTTTGGATACTTTACAACCTGCTAAGTTCCATTGGCAGTGGGTAGAGTTGAGGCTCCTTCTGAATGAACAATCACTTATTGAAAAAATTGAAACTCATAACATGTCCTTTGTGGAAGCAATACGGTCATTATCTCCTAGTGCAGACAATTTTGTGCTTTCTGAAAGTGAAAAGAAATTTACTGAAATTATTCTTACTAGGATACTTGTGAGACCTGAAGCAGCTCCTCTGTACTCGGAGGTAGTTAACTTGCTTGGGAAATTAATTCAAGAGTCACTGGTGATGGATACGAAATGGATTTTAGCTGGTCCTGATGTTCTTCTTGGACGGAAATCAATAAAGCAACAACTTATACATGTGGCTCAGAGGAGATCTTTTTCTACTAAAGCAAGGTTTTGGAAACCCTGGGGATGGTCTAATTCTCTTTTTGATACTATCTCTAGGAGAGGTGATAAGGGAAAATTCGAAGACATTTCTGTTGAAGAAGGGGAGGTCGTGGATGACAGTACTGATGTTAAGAAGGCTTCCAAAGTGATTCTTAATGTGGATAGTGAAATTTTCAATTCTGGAAAACAATATATAATTGAGAAAGCTCTCGCTGAATTAATATTGCCATGCATTGACAGGAGTGCCAGTGAGCTGCGCAATTTATTTGCCAATGAGTTGATCAAGCAGATGGGAGCTATTGATCAACAAATCAACACAATAACATCCATTGGTTGTAAATCTAGTGTGAACCATGAAACTTCTTCAAGCAAAGGAAGCACACGTAAAAGTATCCGTGGTGGAAGCCCAGTACTTAGTAGGCGGCCAACTGATTCTGCCCCACCTTCTATGGTTGCTCTGAAAATTTCATTGTGCTTGCGCTTGCAATTCCTATTGAGATTGCTTCCAATTATTTATGAGGATAGGTAATGAGGAAAATTGCATTTACATTCTGTCTATCTGAATGTTAAAATAGGTGGTTCCCTCATTTCAGCTATGACAGCGGTAGTATATACTTCTTAAACTTGGACTTTCTATCTCCTTCATACTTGTGTCTAATGTCAAAACTCCAACACCCCCCTGCAAAGGGCCACTGCACTAAGGTAAATGCTCCCTGTGATTTACCCCCTTCCAGAGAGTGGGGATGCCTTGAAGGGGCCGCTAAGGGGACGGTTTCACCTTTTTCTCCAATATCAAAACTCCAACACAATTACTCTAAATTGATGCCTCCCATTCTAAGGCAAGAATGTTGCAGACATTGCTCATTTTTATTGATTTAAGACTGTCTTTGAAATAAATGGTTGTTGGAGATAAAAAACTAGGTTTGAGGGGTGAATTTGATGCCTGATTTTAATGGTCCGGTGCACTGCCCTCAACACACGTATGGCACAAGTTGGTAGAATAATGCTGCCAACCTAATCCAATGCTTTCAACATGCTCAACCTCTAATCCTTTCCCTCATACTCTACACAAAATATAAAATTCTCACAAATAAAAGAATAATCTTTATAAGATGCTTGACTAAAATGAACACGCATGTTTGTGCAATTGTAGAGATGCTCCACACTTGACATTTTGGACTGAGTTGACCATCTTCAAAAGGGAGAGTTGATTGATCTTCATGATAATCTTCTTCGTTACCCTAAACTGAGGCTATGGTAGCTGTAGGATATTGAACCCCCCTAACTCTGGTTTTACCTAATCAACACTAAATGGAGAGGGATAAAAATATATTTAATTGATAGAAGAAAACAATCACAATAATATGCTAATATGACTAGCATGATACCTGGTGCATACTAATCAATATGTGATTAAATATTGGACTCTAACATCCACATATTTTATTAATCGAAACACATGCAAGTTTTATTTTATGCAGTCAAAGCATGCACTATTTTAGCAAATTGTGCAATTGTGTCATTATAGAAGAATCTATTGAAAATGTTTCTGTTGCTGGTACCTATTTATCTTATGCTCCTAAACAGACTACTGTTGTCTTAAACCCTTTGTAACATGTAGGAACATGAGGCAGATTCTCGCTCCTATTATACTTCGGTTGCTTGGAACACGCTTAGTCTATGAAGATGCAGATCTCTGTCTTTTGACTATACCTTATGGTTCGTCTAAGAGAGAATTAGAGTTTGCCAGTGACCTTTCCTTTCTGGACCATGCCAGTGACAGTCTTTTTGACATACTTTTGGCCATTCTGCATGGTTTGCTGAGCAGTTTCAAGCCAAGTTGGCTGAAGCCTAAGTCTGCATCTAAGTCATCTGTGAAACCTACTCGGAATGTTTCTCCATTTGATCGTGAGGCAGCAGAGAATTTGCAGGTTAGTCCTAAGTTTCTGCAATTATTTGAAAAATGTTTGCTAACCATTAGAAATTTTTTTTATTATAAAGACTTATGGTTTTCAACTATTATGAACATTTATAATCTTCGACGTGCTAAGTATTCATCTAATTTGATCTCTCTTTTGACATTTATAATTGTAGTTTTCATATTTAATATCTATTGATATAATTGTAGTTTTCTGATTTAATCTTTTCTTATAT
Organism: Kaempferia rotunda; assembly: GCA_037177415.1. NCBI lineage: Eukaryota > Viridiplantae > Streptophyta > Magnoliopsida > Zingiberales > Zingiberaceae > Kaempferia > Kaempferia rotunda. Next base: position 5,021,291 of record JBAMIB010000031.1, read on the forward strand.
AATTGTATTTTTCTTGCGCCTCCCTGATTAATGGTTTTGACAAGATATATTTATCAAATTAAGTATTGCAGATTGACACAATCATGCACACTGATGAAGTGCATATTATCAACCCAGGAACTTAGGAAGTATAATTTTTTTGTTTTCAAATGTAAAATTTTATGGATTTTGATGAACCTCGAGGAAAGGTATTAGAGAAGAAAAGGGATAAGAGAAAACTCTTTGATTGGAAAGCTCATTTGACCCGTAGGATTGGTGAACTCAAATATTTGGGAAATTAAATATTTTGATATAGAAAACTGACGAAGTTCAATATACTGTATGACTTATGAATAATAGAATTAATTGATCTGATTAATCATTATCTATGGTTTTATTTATTTATTTATTTATTGTTATTGTTAGGTTAATCATATTATTGTTGTTATCATTTAATGAAATAATATCCTATAAATATCAAATAATACTATGTTATTAAACTACTACTTATTGTAGTAAAGAAGAATCAATAAAATTGTCATCTAACAACCTCCTACCCTTTACAGGGTTAAGCTTTTGATATGTACACTTGTACACAACTATCTCAACTTTTAACTTGATTTATCAAAGTGTAACCTCGTATGCACATTCTTGGGGCTACTCCACCCCCCTTTACAAGTTTTACCTTAACTTTTGCATAGCTTAAATTTAACTTTCCATTGGGCACAAAGGCATTTAATCTATCCAACCTAAGCCCTTCATCAGATAGCCTAAACCCTTCCCTTTGTTGACAAAATGAATCTTAATGGAGCAAGGAGGCTTCCACAGCTTATGTGGCACCATGAACTAAGTCGAGCCATGTTTGGTGGTAATCCAAGTGGGTTTCGGTGCAAATACAAACTAATCACGTATATAGAACATCTTGTACATGGGCTCTGACATATGCCTTGACCTTCGTCCTGCCTTTGTATTGAATTGTTGAAAACAAGTTGGATAAGAGTTCCTAAGTTCAGTGAGAACCTCAACCACTATCCTTGCCGGAAAAAAACACTGACAGTGGACTACCAAAATCATATCATAATCATGGTCCTCGATACATTAAGAGCTTGAGCCTTGTACTTGGACATTGCCTTCATAGATTGATTTATTGCGCATACTCTACCCTTGCTAATCAATACCTTAAGCATTCCTAAACACACATTAATATGCTACACCAAGATTGGAATATGCCTTAATAGCTAGAATGGGGGCACTTGTAGGCTGATAAACTATACACTCTTGAATTAACCTTTACAACCTAACATCTTGAGCACCACTGGACACACTTTAATATATTGCACAAAGATTGGCTCAGGTATGCCCTAGTCACAATGAGAGCATGATAACAATGCATAGGGATCACTGGCGACTTGTCCTAATGACAAGAGTTGGTGCAATCATACCAAATGATTTTGATATGTTTAGTAATGCATTTAAGTTAATTTAATGTTGTATGTGTTGATAAAGTGTGCAACTGTAGAAATATCACTTGATAGGTGAGTTGGAGAAATCTACCTTGACCTACTTGCCAGATGAAGAAATTTAACAAGATTCGGCAAATGGAGAAGACTAACTAAGCCAAGGTTGATCTAATACTTAAGAGACTGTGAAGTGCAATAGATGTTGGCCGAGAAGTCTTAAGAAGACCTAGGCAGATAGGGATGCTCAAGTGAGGCAGACGTCGATAAGAAAGATCCATAAGTGAGACTTCTCAACAGATTAGGAAGACCCAAAAGTAAGCCTTCTTGCTAGACGAGGAAGAGTTAGGTGCAAGGCTGTTTGTTAGATGAGGAACACTCGGAAGTGAAAGTGAAACGTTATAGTCGGACTTTGCAACGCGTTCCTTCCGGAGAACAACCTAGCATTAACACGTTAATGTAGTAAGAAATTAATTAAATATAGAATTAACATTCTTGATTCAGATTGGAATAGGTAATTTTTACAAGCTATGTTGTGGACCATGAATTCCTTTTTTTGTTTTTTACCTATTGGATAGATTCAACTGGTGGGGTCTTAACATTGTGTCTTATATTTCTACCTGTTGGATAGATTCAACTGGAGTGATAATATTTTGTCTTATTTGTACATGTACAACTATACTTCTCCAAACTAAGTTGTAACATTTTTTAATCAAAACTGACGATCATGAATGCTTCGCTGCATGAACGTATGGAAGAATTGTGGTTTTCTGGAATGTTATGGAGACGTCTGAATTTCTTCCATTGAAACCATGGCCAATTTTTTGGTCATTCTTGATTACTTAGGTCTCTTCCTTTCCACTATCACTGTGCACCCATTGAATAAATGTCAACAGCAAGATTTTTTCTAGGTGGGGCCTTGGATAATCAGTTGGATGGTGATGACAACATTATTGAGGTCGCATCCTTCGCTGTCCACTTCCTCATATCTTAGGCATTGCTTGCAAAAGGATTTATGGTCCATGATGAAAAGTACTGATTTTACCAACCTATCTACACGGTTCAGTAATCCTCAGGACTATGTACTTCCTCATTTCTTTTCTATTGGTCCTGTAATCCTGCCCATCTGCATCTTCTTTGAGACACATCACTACCATCTGGCACTCAGGCTGCCCATTCCTACGACGAAACCCTTTGTTGGACATCCATTGCCACTGCTATACCCACAATGTTGAAAGTTGGGTTTACAATCTTGCAATATCCTATGCTGTCACAGGGTCTCATTTCAGCATGCCACTCTCTTCTTAATATTTGCCTTCATCCGCTTAGTATGTCTTGTTACTTTTCTAGATCCATTATTCTGTTATCACAATCTGTTCTCGTCCATGCACCTACATCTATTGTTGCTAAACTTGGTCACTTTTGGGATTATGAAGCCAGAAAATAAAATGTTGTTTCTGTTTCAGCTCTAGATTTGTGATTTTCTAGTCCATGATCTTCCAAGGTCTTTCTTTTATATTAGAGTTAGAATAGGCATGCTTATGTTAGTGAGACTGAATGTGTGTGTGTTTTGTTGTCTTTGCTTCATGTACCATACTAATAGTCGTGCAGCAAATTGCTACAACCTCAGCTGCTGTTTAGGATTCTCGTGGTGTTGCTGTTTTCATCTAGCCACTGCAATTCTTTTGTTTAATTGGCTATTATTTCTTAGTTATCTAGTCATGTTGTTCTTCCTATAGAAATAAAATCCCTTTTGTTTGTATAGTGTGTGGTGCTGTATCAGAATGTTTTGCCAGTTTCTAATTAAATGTACAAATATTCATTTACAATTGGAAAGTTATGTCTTACTGGTTGTGGGGTATTATTTTGTCATGCCCGATAATATCATACTCTGACTGTTGCAGAATGAGCTAGATCGTTTGGAGATGCCAGCAGCAATTCGACGTCGTATTCAATCAGCCATGCCAATACTAGCACCTTCTCTTCCTTTGTCGATCCCTTGCCATCTTCCAATTTTGTCTCCAGCTGCAGTCACATCCCTTAGTCCCAGCACACCAAATTCTGGTCTTTACCAAAGAGGCATTCCAGCTCGCATCTCTAATAATTTCTCTAGTAGAAACAAGAATTCAACCTTGCAAGAAATGGAAATGGATATCGATCCCTGGACTTTACTTGAAGATGGCACAAGTTGTGCTTCAGTCTTGATCGGCAGCAGCAATACTTACACAGGTAATGCCAGTGGAGATCATAGCAATCTCAAGGCCTGCAGCTGGCTCAAAGGTTCTATAAGGGTACAGAGAACAGACCTTACTTATATTGGAGCCCTTGACGAGGATATTCAGCTGAGCTGACCATGAATAGACCACTTTTCATTTTAATTTGACTGAAAAAATAGGGTGGTGACATAATTAAGGATTTGTGGGTTAGATCCTTTGATTGTGGGGCCAACATTTTACATTTAAAACATCCACCCAGATAGATTAGCATCCGCCCTTATTTTGATGCATGCTTAAGCTTGAGTTGTACATAAGTGTACAAGTAAAATGCCCGCCTCCGGAATGGAACCCCAAGCCATTTGAATCATTCATTCCGTTGCCATGCTGTTTTGTAACATGACATTGCGACGTTGTAACATTAGAAAACAAGCTTTGGGTATTATCATTTGGCGGGTGAATCATGATTAGTACATCACTATCTTTCATCATTGTGCTAATGTCCTAATATAATATTTGCCTATCTTTGTTTGCACCTGACCTGAGCTTTGGAAAAGTTTTGTTTCGACACGACAGCTCAGCTCATGCCAGGCTATATTTTTTTGTGAAAGTTAGATTGCCTTGCTGCTAGTTTTGCTACAATATTTTCTTGATTGTTAGAAGCATGCATGACTAATACATAGCTCAGCTATTCTTTGGTTGTTAGAAGCAAGGCTTTTATCCTATTATTTTGAAGCAAGGCGATCTTTTGACACAGGCAAGAACAATATGTTTTTGAGATTTACTTGTAGACTATAAAAATATGCTACAGGACCCCTTGAGACAATAATTTATTTGGTTATGAGAGCCGGAAGAGTTGTTGAGCAATACTAAATTTACTACAATAAAACAAGTCAGAGATGAAAAAACTTATCTCGAGAGAGAAATCTATTTCAAAAGTTTATTATTGAGTTACTGATTTTGAGATGGAAGTATTTTATTTGTAATTCTACAGATAGATTGTAAAGTTGATTTTAAATTGGTTAAATGATATTAATTTTAATTTTAAATTTTATCTTTTAATTTTGTCTTAAATTTATCATTATATGACCTCAAATAATATATAAAATATCATTATATATATATATAATTTTATTTTAAATTTATCATTAAATTTATATTATAATTTATTTTATATTTTCATCGACTTATTACTTTGCAGAAAATAATAACATATTTTAAAGAGATTAAAAATATTAAAAATATATAATTTCTCAATTAAAAAAATACCATACACATTATCCAAGTAAATTTAACATTTAATCAAACTATAAATATCTAAATTAAATTGTTAAATTCCACAAGTAATTTAATTTTTGTATCATATATGTATATCCTACCTTGAATCATTCTACAAATCATTTTATTGAGATTTTCATCTCTGTATCTATCTTTCTTATAAGTTCATCTTCTCTCTATATAACAAGTTCTAATTTTATTTGTTTTACTTCATTAATTCTTCCTCCTTCCTCTTTCTTGCAATATGTCTTCAATTTATCTAAATGCTAATCCGTAGTAATTCTACCATTTATTGTTGCTGCCATATGAAATTTTAACATCATGATGCGATAAATTTATTGCTATCATGTCAATTCTAACTCATTGTAGTAAAAAAGTGATTAGGTACGTTCACTCACCTAACAGTTCATCCCCATATTATATTAAAGGAGGTAAATCACGGGGCCAAATTCGACCTCATGATAATTCAAACAATTGTTCCACATGCAGTGTGTGATGGCATTGCACTACTGGTTTCTTAATTACCTATATATCTAGTTAAGATGTATCTCTAGTAGTAACATCTGCGTTACACGATAAGATACATATCGTGAACTTTGCTAAGTATAAATTCTGAATGCATCTAGCTGTAGCAAAAATATGCACAGAAAAGAAGAAGACAGAGAACAGAGAGAACTATTATCTTCGCCAATCAATCAAGAAGAGAAACTCTCGAGCGTAGTGTAGTGTGAGCAAACATTCCCTGTGCCCAGCAATGAACAGTCATGGAACAGGAAATATCTAATTTCATAGGATGGCATTGAGGTTTTCAA
>JBAMIB010000031.1:5029478-5039896 GCA_037177415.1 Kaempferia rotunda
ATAATAATAATAATAATAATAATAATAATAATAATAATAATAATAATATTATTATTATTATTATTATTATTATTATTTATTATCTATTATTATTATTTATCATCATCATCATCATCATTGTTATTGAAGTCTGTCATAGCAAAGCTCTCTGTTTATGCATGTTTGTGGCCTCTTCTATATTTTGAATAGAAAATATGTGACTTCTCTTCCATCAAAATCTCAATTGATCAAATGAGTTCCTGTAGTATGAGGTGGGGTAGACAATATTGGTCACAATTCATAGTTGGATTTGGTTTGACCAAAATATGATTAATAGTGGCAAAATTTGGAAGTGAACAATACAAACTTAAATATGTAAGTGGGTGACATATAGTAATTTTTATGTCATATCACTTTACTTAGAAATTTTGAAGGGAGCCCGCCTCGGCACAACAGTAAATTTGCAACCGTGTGACCTAACTCGGGACCCGCATTGGCAGGAGCTTCGTGTACTGATCTGTCTTTTTTTTTAAAATCATTTCACTTAGAAATTCTAATTATAATCTTCAGTAATTATGTAACTTTTTTTTAATGTAATTACTTATATATTTTTTATTGACACAAATGATATGACCCGCTTGTGATGTGATTAACTTAACATAGATTGCCACTGCTAGTGTGAAGCCGCACTTTGTTTGGACCACTTTATCATCGTATATGATTATCAAATTCCGTTCCCTCGGGGCGGTGCGATGGTTAAGGCATGAGAGGTTGCCACATGATTATCAAATTCCAGATTTGGAGTTTCTTTTTTTGCTTAATACTTGTGTGTTCATTGCTTTAGTTTGTTGGTTCATTTTTTAATCTCCTCACATATACTATTAGTTGGGCTGATTTAGAACATTATTCTTGTTGATTTCAAAGAATCCATTATTGTTGATTCACCTCATGCATTCTTCTTTAACCTATCCATAAAAATCCTTTTAAAAAAGTTGTGGGTTGTTTCTAATGTTGCATTCCAAAAGTTTAGAGAGTAGTAGAGAGTTAGATTCTTTCATTTCAACTTCCTGTTGACATGTTGCACTAGTTCTTTTACCACTTTCCTTCATAGAATGTCTTTACAACAATTGTTATTTATTGAATCCCTGAAGTGTTTGAAGTGGTATAAATCTTGTAATAGTTTTGATAATTGTCTATCCAAATAAATATAGCAAGAACAAGCTATTAGTCTAATTAGTTTATGCTGATGATAAAGATATTTTCCCATTACAGAGTTATACTACTCTTTGAAAGTAGGGATTTATGTGTCGAGCTGTGCCAATTGACAAAGGTGAAATTTAGCATTTTGCCTGTAGATTGACATACAAGACGAATGTGAGCTCTCCTAGCTGTCCCAAGCAATGGCAGTTGCACACTTAAGAAATAGAGAGACAGGAGGACCAAGAAAGAGACTAAAGGAGGGAGAAAGGTTGTTGAAGGAGATCAGGGATTTGTTGGTGAAGCCACATGTGCAATGGGTAGTTAACAATGAATGAGGTAGAGGAATCGAGGAGAGGAAGAGCTAGGAGAGTACACAAAAAGAGAGGAAGGAAATTAAATAGCTCTTAATCTTCCAAAACTTCCACTAACCTAATTAAGTATAATTGAAGATAACTATCTTATATCGATAAAATTTCAAAATTAATTTCAGATATAAAAATATAAATATGATAGAGTTGATCTCTAATATGAACGAGGATCCTCTTTGTGTTCTGACTTTTGTGATATTGGGAGTGACCAAGAGAGATCATGAGAATAAATGACAATAAAACTTGGCTTTGACGAGGTCATCTTGAGCTTCTTCTTCTCCTCAACTTCTTCTCTTGGCTTTGGTTTGAGTGTTGAGGAGCAATCACTTTGAAATCTTGATTAAGATTTAATCTACTTTCATGTTTTTCATTTCTTTTATAAATTTGGTACTAACCAAATTAAATAAGTTTAATTACAAAATTTAAAATCTAATTGAAATCCAGAATATAATATTGTTCATCTTGAAACTTCTGTACTGACCTTTGTATATTGCTTTACACTTTCAACAATGAAGGCATTTGGGCCTTTAAATTTGGAATTGTTTCAATAATGCAGTTTTGAAAGCAAAATATGCCTTAGTTTATAGAGAACTAGGGAACACCATTTTCTTATTCCTCATTCCAACATTCTAATAAATCCTTTTGAAAAAATGAAAGAAGGATATAACTTACAAGTGACTAAAGTTAAAATTCAAAACTTAATTGGTTGGTTGCAAGGATCTTTAACTCTATGACTGAGGCTATCAAATTAATGAACAAATATAAATAGAAAAACAAGCATGTGTTAATAAAATAGTTAATTAAAAATTACAACTTCTACTAAATAAAGTTAATCTTGTTAATAGTAACTCATTCAAAAAAGTATTCGAACTGTGTCTAAACATCTTGACACTATATCAATTTTGTAAGAGACTGAAACTCCAGCCTCAAGATTTTAAACCTTATTTGAAATAACATGTTTAGCAAATATTCAATCATTTGGATCATTTTTCTTGTTATTTGGTAGTTTTTTCTTTAGTTTTCTTTTGGCCCACTATTGGTTATTAATATTGATTTAGCTTGTCCAGATATAAGATCTGTGGATATTCTTTTAACAGCCCTGGCTTATTTTTCCATTCTGTTAGTTGTTGGGTGTACACTTGTTCTTTAATCAACTTTTCTACATTTTCTAGTGACTCCAATTAAGTTTCTTGAAACACTGAATCCTATCAATCTATTGTATCCAGAGCTGCAAACATACAAGTAGGGGAAAGAGAACAATAAATAAGAATCAAACTATAACTGGGTAGCAAAAAAGTTTCAAGCATTTCTTCTTTGAGGTACTTGCATATTTCATTTCTCTTGGAACCTGTCCTTTTATGATAATCAATGTACCTTTAATGATAAAAAGGGCTGTTGCTTATCAAGGTTTATAACTAACTAATGTTGAAATCTTAATCTTGCAATAGATGGTCCCTGATTGGAATCACATTAATAATCATTATTCTAGAATAAATACCATTGTTTGCGGTACTTGGCTATTGTTGTGTTCCAATGTATTTTATGTTATTTAGATAATGCTTGCCAAAATTGGGATAAAAGATCAATAATTAAAACAAAAAAATCCAAGAATCAGATGTATCAAATTAGGAGATTCAGTTAAATTAAAATTAGTAGATTATTATAATACAACACATGTGAATGCCTATTGTATGTCATTACATATCCAATTATTAATAATGCAATATACAAACAGTGACATTTATTTATATGAAACTAATAAATAATAACAATGGACTATAATCAATATTAGAATTATATTTTTACTATTGATTACTCAATTATTTTGTTTCAATGAAAGAAGTCTCGCTCTTGAATATATAATGAGATTTTGAACGTTATGATTTAATCCTTTGCATTACTCTCCATTTTGCAGGATTATAAAATCTGTTGATGATGCTCTACGACTTTCTGATACATATGGGGTTCAAGAGATGGATGTTGGACATGCAATTGTTTTGTTTATCATGACTATCATCACAAATTTGATTGATTGTACAATTGAAGATTGTGGACTTCTTGGTAGTGCATATGCTAATGGAGGAAATCAACTAATGGAGATAGACATGGCAACAAATTTAAATGAGAAAAGGAATGAGCATCGTGAACATCTGCGTCAAAGTAATGCATTAATGGCTATTGAAGTGGTTGAAAAAATTTCTTCAAATAGAAGAGCAAAAGTCTTCCTTCGCCTCATCCACGTCAATATGTATGTATGATATCATGTGTTGTTTACTTCTCATTAATTGTAACCATGGTCTAATTTTGATTTATGATTGAAACGATACAGTTTTAGTATTGTATCGTGTCATGCCAATAGAGTTTCAATACTAAATATAAAATATATTAATTAAAAAATATTAGTATAATATTTGATTACTATAAATACTAAACTAATATTTTAAAAATTAATATTGAATAAACATCAATTTAGGATTAACTAAATTTTAGACTTAATGATTAAGATCAAATAGATTTAAATTTACTTTAATTTAATCAATTTAATGAGGAATTTTTTTCCCATGTATTTGAGGAAATGAAAAAAAAAAATTTAAAAAGGATTTTTTTTTCATGTGTTTAAGGATGAAAGGAATAAACAAAGAAATTAAAATATAGGGAGGAAGTCGAAAGAATTAACCATAAAAAATTAATGGTTAAAAAAATAAAGAAAATGGTGGTTTGTGTGGATTGGATGAGTTAGGCAACCTAAGTGAATTGATCATATTGAACTTGGGTGAATAAAGTGGTCTCGATGAAATATTACTCATAAGGATATTTTAGCATTGTCGAGACAATTCTTACTTACAACATTCTTATAAACCATAGGAATGTGAATGAACCATCTTTCTGTTGTATGAATGGAAAGATAGATGGAAGGAAGCAGTGATGACGAAAAATTGAGTTAAAGTTCAATGGACACGTATAAGATGGAAATTAAGGGCGGAAAAGGGACCTTTGTTTTTGTTAGATATGCTTTTGCCAACATGTGGGTGGATAAGGAGTAAAAAAACACTTTTGCACCCGAAAGATCAATATATCATTCTTTTTGGTTAAGTTACTCTCAAATGGAGGATATTCATGTCTTTGCATCGATTTATAAGGATAGATTGGTTAGGCTAAGTGGATCGACAAGCCGAATGCATTAGTGAATTAGGCAAGCCACTCAAGTTAGGTCACTAGCTAGGCATTACAGATCGGTGGGTCAGGCATTTCGATAAGATCGAGCGAATCAGGTGGATTCAATGTTGCAGAAAGCGCTAGGCGCCAATCGAGCACCCGACTGACTCCTAGCGTCAAAGAGTGCCTAGGCGGCGCCCTAGCACTTTTAAATGGACATATCAAAATGAACATCAAATTGGTAAGTCGTAGAAAACAGTAAATACCAAAATGAATATCAAGTAAATACCAAAATGAACATCAAGTAGCCTACGCCAAATAACAAATAACATCAAATTATTCAAAGTTTAAACTTCAAAGTTAAAAAAAAAACAGGTCGCCTAGACCGAACAGGCTGCCTATTCGGCGCCTAGGACATCCCATGAATAGGAACACCTACTTTGGCCGATTGATGGTTTTCGGTTCGGCTAGAGGGCGCCTAGCCTAGGCGGCGCCTAGGCCGAAATCTGCAACACTGGGTGGATTGAGCACACCAAACCAAACTAAGGTATACATTAGCTGCTACTTATTTATTATACATACCTAGCATTGAAATGTGGATGAATAATCTATTGCATATGCTGAACCATATTAAGTCCTATTGTATTCTTATTCTTGGCCCATTTCATTTCTTAGGAATAACTCTTCTATTCCTTGCCAATTCCATTTCATGAACCAAACACCCACCATTAGAGTGCTTAAGTATGATATTTGAGGGAGTCTATTGAAGCAAAATCTGACATGTGATTCTTGTAAAACAGATGATTCATCAGGATTTGTTAATTTACTTTTTTTTTTACTGATTAAAACAAAGAACTATTTTATGGATATTTCTTTGACTTGGTATTTTCTTCCAAACACAGGCCTGAGAAGTTCAATGGTCTACTTCAGAGACTACAAACTGTTGAATCCAACAAATCAAAGTCAGACAAGTTGTCATCAATAAGCAATGTGTTGGATAAGTTGTTCATGAATATAAAGAAGGCGATGAGTAGGGAGCTCCTAAATAAGCATCAGCTTCTTGGAGCTCTGGCTGATCCTGGGCCATGTAGCTTGAATTCTTGCAACAGTTTTGGAGCTGGAAGGGATGCCTGTTGGATTCCTGTTGATGTATTCATGGAAACTACAATGGATGGGAAGCATCTATATGCTATATCTTCTATTGAGGTTCTTACAGGTATTATTGTATTTGTTCTTCCCCCCTTCAATTTGCCTTATGCTATTTTTTTTTTTTCATCATGCATTCATGCTTTCACACTTGGATTTCATTTTTTAAACAGAATTGACCAAAACACTCCAAGTAATTAATCAGGCAAGCTGGCAAGAGACATTTCAAGCTCTTTGGGTTTCAGCTCTTCGACTTGTGCAACGAGTTAGGCGATTTTTTTTTAATTGGTTTACATCTTTACTTCTGCAGAACTTTAATTAAACAATTACATTTAAAACCTTACGTTATCCTTGTCAACATTAGGATCGAGAACCCCAGGAAGGGCCAGTCCCACACCTAGATGCACGACTTTGCATGCTACTTTCACTTGTCCCTTTGGCCATCCTTTCGGTTGTCAAGGATGATCATGATACACCTATTCCTGTCAACAATAGTCCTTTGAGAAGTAGCCCACATGGACATGAAGGGAATAACTTTGCTTCTAGAAGACATGGATTGATATCTTCCCTTAAGACTCTGGGACAATTTTCAGCACTTCTCTCACCTCCTCCATCAGTTGTCAATGCAGCTAATAATGCTGCCACAAAAGCAGCCATCTTTGTTTCTAATTTCAAGGCTGGGAATAACAACCTAAATGTTGGGCGTAATGATACTTCTATAAGAGCAGGTATGTTTTCCTTTCAGAAAAATTTCAAAATGTTGTCATATGAATTACAAGAATTGATATCACATCTTAGGAACAAATTCTGGATTCACTTCTTGGCTTTTGTTTGATTACTACATGGTGGTTGTGTCCTTTTAGTTTCATTTCAAACTTAAGGATGAACTTACTGAACAAGGTAGTTTCATTTCAAACTTACCACATCAAGGATTAGTTCCTTGATTACTCGAGGAAGAGGGAGACCATCAAAGATTTGATTAACATGCTAAAATAAAATTTATTTAAATATATATATGATGATATAATTGGGGATTGAGTCCAATGACATAGGAGGATTCATATAGCCGACCCTGCTTAATCGGCTAAAGATTGTTGTAATAGTTTGCACGTATGTTTCAAACGTTCCATACCATTGTGTTAAAGGTGCCCATGTTTGGCTAGGTGCTCGTGTGCTTTGCCTAGGTGCCTAAGGAGGTGTGATGAGGCCAAAGAGCATGCTTTTTCTTGGATAGGTACGATGCCTAGGATCTTTACTTGCTTCACAAAAGCTCTTTAAACAGGTAAAACTCTCTAGGTTGTAAGTTTCATAGTTTGAAATTTCTTACCATGCTGGGCGAAACAGTTGAATTCCGGTAAATCACCGAAACTCAATACCACTTGGTACCAAAGTTCAAAATCTCAAGCCATGCAGTAGTTTCGGTCTTTGATAAAAAAATACTGTTTATGCTTTGATGATTGGTATCATTGACAATTAAAAGCTGAAGGAGGAAAGTAGACGAAGCAAAGGAAGAAGATATTACGCTGAGTGATATCAAATTTTGATAATTTACTGAAATGATATGTCCAACTATTTCATCCGTTATGATATCAAAATTTACAACAAATTTTGATAATTTTCCTATGCTTCATCTCCTTCAACGCCAATCCGTTACTGACATCAACAGCTCGAGATTTTGAATCTTGGTAGCTTTTGCCAACGAGTTTTTTGTGTGGATTACCCTCTTAAGAGTGAACTTTGAAGTACAGGAAAATATAAGAAATAAAGAAATTTTAAAAATTACAAAGAGCCATAGTTATGTGGATTGGCCATTGTTTAGGGGTCAAATCCCGGCTAGTAGCCCTCCCCATGCGTTATTCAATTGCTCAAGGCTAGTAGCCATTCATGATTTATTTCTTTTGTGTTGGCCTAGGGACGGATTGATGGAGGTGCTGGGGTGAGCGAATAAGCTTTTGCCACTGTGGATTGGCCAGTGTTTGCTTGCACCCACATCCTTAGGCAGGAAATCCTAGTAAAGAGATGGCACCCTGATTTATAGTACAAGAACTTACTGTTTTATAGTACAAGGATTCGCGATTCCAAAATCCAACCTAGCAGAAACCTCATGCAAACTTGCTTAGAATTTGATTGCATCTCCTCTGCTATTCTTCCATCCCTTGAGATTTTGTATTAACATTTTTTTAATATATTTTATCTTAACATTACACACCATTATTAGAACAGTGTGCGTACCATGTTCGTCTGTGAAAAATTTCTAGTTTGCCAAAACCCAATCCTGTATGTCTACTTGATTGAAAGATAACTTAGTCCTATTTTTATTATAATATGTAATAGTATTTCTATCTTGTGTGTCTGTGGCCGTAATAGTAGTTTGCCAAAACCCACATCTGTTTTCTGTTGGCTGATAAATACCTTCATTTGCTTTATCTTAGGCCAACACAGGGCCTTGGCATGTAGAAGCATCTTAGCACTTTTTATTGCACTGATCTTACTTTAGATGCATTTACAGAATTTAGTTGCATATCACTTGATAAATCTAAATCTCATCTTTTAGCAAGAATGTCTTTTGATGCTATGCTTGTTTTATTGGAGTACTGCTTTCCTTTTTTTTTCTTTCTTCCTCTTATTGTCTGTCATCCAACATCTGACCTATAGTCTTGATTTTGTTCCCTGATGGTTTGCCCTTTCCAGTTGGGAACATGTTACATCTAATAGTTGATGCCTGTATTTCAAGGAATCTGATTGATACCTCCGCATACTTCTGGTCTGGTTATGTTGTTCCATCTGCATTATCAAAAGATTCAGCTTCATTTCAAGACTCTCCTTGGTCAACCTTCCTTGAAGGGGCTCCACTCACTGGTTCTTTGAAAAGCTCCCTCATGATGACTCCTGCATCAAGGTAGGCTGAGAAAATATCAGATGATTTTGGTCATTAATAATAATCTAGTTAATCTAGTATGACATATCTTTAAGTTCTAGTTCAGGTATGGAGTATCAACTTGAATTAGCAATTCTTGGGTGTGAAATATTTTAGGCATCAATAAATCTTATGTTTGAAATTATGATTATTATTTGTTCTTTTGCAAAACAAACTAGTTGTTACAGTCCTTCATTTAGAAAGTAGCCAGTAATCTTTGAACTTTATATAGCAACCTTTCCACCAAGAAACTAATTTTTGTAAGAAACTATTGTTTAAACTCTACAAAAATATATTCCTGCAAGTAGGATTATCAAGTGACTTTGTTTGGGCAGTTGATATGCATGCCATACCCCACTTGAAGTCGATTTGCCTAATAACTGACCTCCTTCAGCGTGATTTAGAGGAATATCAAAGCTAGAAAATTAGCTTGATTCAAAAGCAATAATTGTTACAAGAACCAAGCCCAATCCACTTGTTAAGCAACCTAAATTTGGGGGGCAACCAAAGTATTAAAAGGCGGTTTTAGGAGATGGGATAAAAAGTCAGCCCCTAGGAGGAGGCCTAGGTGGTTGGTATTAAATTAATATTAAAATAGGAAGAGACGTAAATTTAATAATTAATGTTAATAAATATAGTTAATCCATTAAAATAAGTTTACAACTAATATAACCAAGTTATAACTGATAAGTAAACACTAAATACACTCTAAAGAAGAAAATATTTTATATTTTACTTTGTGAATTATAAAAGAAAATATTAGTGAGATACTATAATATTAAAATATAAATAATTAATAATATCTATTATCTGTATATATTAGTTAAGATATATTCTCAATTTGGTAGTTGTCAATCAGCCTAATTAAGTTTCCTTAGTTAGACTCTTTCCTTATTATAGTTTCCTTAGAAAGGATCCCTAGTTTGTATATAAATAGACCTCTTATGTAAAGGGTGAACATGTTGTGAAATAATATTAGGGTATTTTATTTTAACACGGTATCAAAGCTATAGGCTTTCCTCGATCTGCTGTTCTTTCCTTTTTTTTTTCTTCTCTCCAGCGCTTCATTCTTCGGCTTCGCATCGTATCGCGTCCTTCGACTTTTCCTCGGTCGCGATTCATGATCAGATCAGCAGATCAGTAGATTGAGGGTGAGCCGGAAGGCGCCGTCCTCGACACCGGCGACGCAATCACACATGTCCTCCCTGACGTATCGCGTCCTCGACTTTTCCTCGGTCGCGATTCAGGATCAGATCAGCAGATCAGTAGATCGAGGCTGAGCCGGAAGGCGCCGTCCTCGACACCGGCGACGCAATCACACATGTCCTCCCCGACGCTCGAAGGCGCTTCATTCCTCGGCACTGGCGACACGATCGCACGCGTCCTCCCCGACGCTCGAAGGCACTTCGTCCTCAGCACCGACGACACAATCACATGCGTCCGAAGGCGCTTCATCCTCGTGTTCTTTACCTATTGAATGAGACTGGAAAATTAGGGGTAAAACCTTGTAGTACTCCAATAACTCAAAACATGCACATCACAAAAGATGGAGAACTATTTGAATATCCTGAGAGATATCGAAGGTTGGTTGGGAAGTTAAATTATCTCACCGTGACTCGTCAGATATTGCATATTCGGTTAGTGTTGTTAGT
>JBAMIB010000031.1:5039996-5070686 GCA_037177415.1 Kaempferia rotunda
CTTCCCAATGAAGTGATAACTACCCGCTGAGTAGGAAATTACTGTCCAAGAAATTACTCCAATCAAACCTCTACAATCCACAACTGTTCAGCAAGATTGAACAACACCAACCAACAATTTCCAGCCGAAATCTTCCTCACTGCCGGATTTAGAGATTAGACGATGGAGGAACTTCTGATTCCCTCGGATAGACAGCGATACGAAGAGGAACGAAACTTCAATGGATGTGAGGGAGGTCCGGTGGTGAAGGATGGCCAGATATATGGTCGAATCGGGAGAGGGATCAACCGGAAACCCGATGACCTATCCAACTCCCCTGGTGCTCGACGTTCTCCTGCTCTAGCAACGAAGATCGCTGGCTTTTCTCCCTTTCGACGGCCGGAGAGGAAGTAGAAGAAACAAACTGACGGTGAGCTCGGCCAACGAAATGAAGAAGGCGATGGCGCGTGGAGGAGGAGAGCCGGCAGAGGGAATTGCGAAGAGGGAGAGGCGGCGTGCGGCTCGCGATCGGGAGAAAAAAACAAAAGAGGATCGGGAAAACTAAAAGCACAATTAGGTATTCATAGATTTGAACTTAGGTTTTGGCAAATCAAAACCTAAGTTATTTCCTAAATTACTCCCACCTTTGGGTATTCCAAAATAGATTTTTATTAAACCTAATTAGGCATCCCCTCAAAACATACCATACGACCTCCAATTAATTTCTAAAAATTTCTAAAAATTCCACAATATTATTCTGCAATAATATTTATTATTTAATTATTATTTAATGGGAGTATTTTACAAATGCACTCACACTTCTTGGGGAGAAGATTATAATTCATTATTGATGTTACAAGACAGAAGGTGGACAATTGGTTACCAATTATGAGTTGCACGATTTGGGGCATTTTGTTCATACTTGTGTCTTGGTTGATCTTCGCTTCATCTGATGCCGATTGACATGGAATGGATTGGTTTCTTGCAAGCTTGATCGTGCTATGGTGAACTCGCATTGGCTTGTAGTGAATTATGAGTTATGTGGAATTCACACCGCTCGAATGTCTATCGGACCATTCTTGTGGCATAGTTTCGACACTTGCAAGGGAGAAAGGTTGCACTAGGCCGTTCAAATTTTATAATATGTGGACATTGCATGATGGGTTTCAAGATTGGTGGCGAATTCTTGGGATGATCCTACTCCGAAAATGTTCAATATGTACTCAAGGCAAAACATACTTGACTAAAAGGCAAGCTGCGGCAGCTTGATAAACTTCATTTCCAACATATCTCGGAGCAAGCTTTAGGAGCCAAATCAGTGCTAGAGGATGCTCAATGACGCCTTTTATCAAGGCCTGAGCCCCCAAGTGACTATGGGATGATGAGAAAGAGTGCAACAATGCTAGTGGAGGCAAAAAAGCTTTTCTACCAACAGAGAGCAAAGAGTACCTATCTCAAGAATAGTAATAGATGTACAAAGTTTTTTCATGACTTGGTGAAGCGCAACAACAAAAGAAATGCAATCATCACATTCACTAAGCAATCTAGGGAGCAAATAACTAGTTTAGATGAAGTTGCCGAAGAGTTTGTAGTGTATTTTCAAGACCTATTGGGCAAAATCGGGCAAAGCATTACTTTGGAGAGCAGCACTATCCCATGCTCAAGCAAAGGATCTAGTTGCTCCAATCACTACGGAAGAGATAAAGGGGGCTCTCTTTGATATTGGGGAAGCTCTTGGTCCAGATGGTTTCAGTGCAAAGTTTTACACGACGGCTTGGGACAAGATTGGAGTTGATCTTATAGCTACGGTAAAGGAGTTTTTTCATCATGAAAGACTTCTTAAGTAATTGAATCATACGTCGATTGCTCTAATTTTCAAATCTAATCACTCTTCGCGTGTTGCTGATTATAGGCCTATTTCATGTTGTACGGTATTCTATAAAGTCATTTCCAAAGCGTTGGCTGTAGGATTGGCAAATGTCATGGATAAACCAAGTACTAGGTTTTGTATCTTTTGGTTGTTGTTTGCTTGTTTGTTTTGCAGAAAATAGCAGTTGGATGAAGGCTTGGGCGGGACCAGTTGGGAGCTGGTCTGGGCTACCGGATCCTTTCGATCGACTGAACCCATTGTCTGGTAGACTAGGCCCTTTTGGTAGATCGAAAGTCGACGTGATCGGGTTTGCGCGGGTCGGTCCTCAGATAAATTTTGGCTAAGCTCCCGTCGATCGGAGGGTGTCCCTTTATAAAAGGGGAGTCGAGGCAGCCTCTTGAAGCATCAACTACAAGCAATCTATTATCATTTTCGTGCTCCAGATAGTGTCCAGGTTCTACCCGTTTATCGATGAATATCTAGTACTAGCGCCTTTGCACTCAGGGTTTCCAGATCGGATCAAGATCGGATCGACGAGTTTGGTTTTCTTTTATGTTTGTTATTATATCATCTATTCAGTAATTTTTGTACTTGTGATTTCCTTACAAAATTTGTAAGAGGGTTTCCACCTTTTCGCCGAGAAATGGTAGGCAACATCAAGAAAGGATATCTAAGAAGACAAGATGTGACTAAGGGGAGCTTTTGCAACTATATAGTTTTAATGAAATCTAATTTGATTGTTACAATGCTGAATTGTAGTTGAGTAGATTAAAGAGGGCGTCCTGAGTTGAGGCGACTTTATATCGAGCAGATAAGTGACGTTGAATGATAATGATGATGTAGTTTTAGGTCGAGTGTCAGAGTAGACATTGGTGTATTGGGCATTGACATGTTGACTTCTACTTTGTGCAATTATTGATAAATATGATGAGTACTACCTTGTCATGACATAATACAACAATAAAGCTTTGGTATTGGTGATGGTGATAATGATGTTGATGGCAATCACAAAATCAATGAGGGAGAACAAATTGGCCATGCTAATCTTAATGGGTTGACAAATAGAATGTGCGGAGGGGAAATTATGTCTTTACATTAAACCCATGATTTGGGTCCCAAGCAGACTAAGGGAAAAAAAATCTATCCATCCGTATTAGAGAAACTACATTGGTATTTATATGAGAACAATTAAAATCATGTATTTATATGCTTTTGGTATAACTCCAAAGGATTTAATATCACATGTGGGACCTAAACATGTATTTTTTTTTTTGATATTCATATAACTATTAACTCTATCACAAGGTTTAAAATATCAAGCCATGCTGGAGTTTCAATTTATGATTGGAATGATACAATTTCGATATCATATCATGTCTTGTTGATACAATTTTGGTACTTTTTAAATATAAAAATATATTATTAAAAAAATATTTTTATGAATATTTGTTTGCTATAAATGCATATATTAGGTTATATTTGAGATGTTGAATATTAAGTTTAAGTTTTTATGCCAATTGTAATTTATTATAAAGACATCAAGTCCAAAAACTTGCATTTACAATAACAATGAAAATTGATCTTCAGTCTTAAGTTTTATTGCGAGGGCATCAAGTTCGAGCCTTATATTTATAATAGTCATGAAGATTGATCTTCGATTTTGACATTTTCGATATATTTTGATAATTTTAAAAATTGATTATGTTAAATTTATTTGAAAACTCTAATGTATCCATGGATTAATATAATTATTATATTTTGAGAATATGTAAAAGTGCCGACATGATATTTTAAATGTTGTTCTAACTTATAGATTGATTACTTAGTAAATTATTGTGTTATCTTACTTAAGATGTTGAACATGGATCTTTCTATGTTAAAACAACATACTATGGTAGTGTTAACCAAACAAGTTTTAAAGAATTATTCCATGATGACCAAAATGGTATAGTTTTCGAATTGTAGCATGCCAACACTTGACACTCTTCAATACTGCAATCATTGTATGCTTTTTACTTCTATAATTTTTTCCACTTATAATGTTTAGTTTTAAATATAAGTTTATAACAATTGAAAACTCAACATAATCAAATTTTACTGTAATGCTACAAACATATAAGTGTCTTGACTAATGTTTATTACTTATTGCTACCAAAATGAGTATCATGCATTAAATGAAGTTTAAGTTCTTGTAGAATCCTAGTTAGACCATCCCTGTACTTTTCCAAGATGCAAAATAAAGAATATTCTCAAGACATCTTGTTGTGAAACCAATTTCTCATCATGTTCATCAATATACATCAATAGACCATTAGGAATTGGATTAGGAGTTGGATTTGGATTTACAGTACTAGAACTAGAAATGACATGGCGGTATATAAACACATCTCGATTTCTTCATCTCTAGCGTTGATTTCTCTGACTTCGACGTGATTCTTTTTTATTGTTGTAGGTGCTCTATGGTACTTTCCCTCTTCTTCTCCTCTTTATATGGGTTTAGTTGACTGACTTTTGATGATACCTATGGTGACTGGCTCTAATTTGGGATCGCTAGATTTGTGTTGTCACATTGGAGATAATGATATTTACCCATATTGATATAGTTTCAATATTAGTCAGTGACCCAAATGATATGTTTTAACCTTCTGATTGATATCAACCGGCACTTGAAACCGTGGTTCCTACTATTTGGAATGAGTTGCATACATTTTTCCTTCATTGAATGTGATGCATGGTTTTGTCAAATGTAATATTCAAATCTCAAATCAGTTTTGTTTATGTAATTGAGTTTTCTTTAAACCCCATATACCCCTCACACCTTCCACTCAAATTGTGCCAATTTGTCATGCTATAGAATCAAAATCAAGTACTTGTTGTGGTTCCTATGGTCTCAAAGTAGGAGGTGGGTAAAGATATTCTACTTGCTATGTTTGAACATGTTATTCTCTTAATTTTTTCTCCCATTTTATTATCTATCGGACTTACAAAATTAAAATGTTCTAAAGACATTTTTTTTTAAAACATTGAGTCTACTTAGCCTCGCGGCTTCAATTCAAGGTTGTTTTTGGCTAACTACATTGTGTGCCTTCCACTACTAAGTGGTTAACCATTTGGAGTTAACTTTCATAGATTTTAATGTAGTATTGAAATCTAGTGGCCTAGTGAAAGGCATGCGGAAAAGAGAAGAGTCTCCTACTAACTTATTAACCACTTTGGATTGGGTTGTAGTTTCACAAGGCTTAGCATGGTGTCAGTGCAACATTATCCCAAATGGTTCAGTAAGCCTTGTTGTGAAAGAGCACTTTGTTACATATATATTTCCAATTTCAAGGATATCTTAGACCTTGAAATACAAGCTATGGCCTCACTGCGTGATTAATTTTTTTGGATCATGGTGAGCTATCATCAGTTTTAACACAATCAAATTTGGTCAAATAGAAAGGATAACTTAAAGTTGTGAGTTTTAAAGAGAACTCATTTCCAAGCCGGTAGACTTGTTTCATGATTATACTTCCCAAATCTAGTTGTAAGCTGTTTTGCCAATCCATTCTCAACTTGATTTGCCCACTGATTTTTCTATTTGTGAAATGCCTTTATTTTAACTGTTGAAATATAAAGCTCAATAATAGCAGCTAAGCAATACAATACAATACAATATTTTAAGATAAAAATAAAGGTTGTGTCCACAACTATTCATCTTGTTTGGCCTGTGTCCACAACCCTGTTATTATATATTTTTAACATTTTAAATATATAATAAAAAGTATATAATGGGGTAATCGCATGTCAACCTACATATTTCATCTTGTTTGGCCTAAGTCTTAAATGAATAAAAGTAAAGTAAAATAAAATGAATGAATGAATATAAAAAGTAAAGTAAGAAAACTCAAATAAGAAACTATAGGTACATATATAATTAAACATTAAGCATGAATTTAATTAATTTCAACTTGGCTATGTGTTAAACATTTCTACATTCATATCAACTACCATAAAATAGAAAGATAATATTTATAAATCTATTGATGGAATTACTGAATATAATGATGCACCTTATATATAGTCTATAGATAGTGTACTTAGGTGTAAAATATATAGTCTAATCATAGAAAATGGTGTTAACTTCAAGAAGGCTGAGGAGTTATTGGAGCAAACATCCAACACTGTTTGGACGCCATGTGCAATATTGCATCAATTTGATGATGGACAATAGTAAACATGATATAGTGAAGGATATGGTCAAACTGTGACAATTGTTAACAAATTTTCTTTATACCTGTCATGGGCAGAAAGACTGGACACTCTAGAACTATTGAAGATTGGGAGATAAAAAGTTTTAGATTTTGCTACTACATCACACATATTCGAAAGTAGGAGATATTATACCTTGTTCAGTGCAAGGTCAACTTTGATAAGAAGCTGCTAATGAACAATATCTACTGCTCATTTGGCAAAGTAAAAGGGGAAATTAAGAGACACCTACAATTGCCAACTATGTATCTACCTAATGTTTGATATAATCACTGTAAGATGTGACAACTGAATGGTAAATGATGTTCATATCAATACACAGTTGCCACAAATGATGATCTCCTAATGACTTTAAGAAGTGTAACATCAACACTACAATCAAATAAAGAAACAACTGCTGATACTTTTAACGAAAGTTAATTGTTATGAGAGACATACCTTTTTTATGATCCTTTTGTGTCTTTCATATTACAGCCTTCTTATTATAGCTGTCCTTCAGATTGGTCTACAGAACAATTTTCTAGTCTTTCAATACTGCATATTTTTTTTGTTTGTTTAAACAGAAGTCTATTAGTGCAAATGTTAATGAATGACGATTTGGTTTCTGCCAGGTGGGATGCCACCGATGCTTCCATTACCAATGGCTGCTCTAGTAAGCTTAACAATAACCTTAAAACTCGACAAGAGTGTGGACTACATTCATGGAGTTGTTGGTCCAGCCCTTGAGAACTGTGCAACAGGTTTCACCTGGCCATGCATGTCCATCATAGGAGCCTTGTGGGCCCAAAAAGTGCGAAGGTGGCATGATTTTATTGTCCTCTCATGCTCACGATCTCCCTTCTCAAGGGAGAAAGAGGCTGTTGCACAGCTGATCAGAAGCTGCTTCACATCATTTCTGGGTCCATCACTTTCTGGAGATTCTCACATTATAGCCAATCGAGGAGTGAATGGACTCTTAGGACAGTTCATGTCCGATGAAGGTGCTAGGCTACCAGTTCCTCCTGGTTTTCTATACCTTCGGACATGTCGGAACTTTCATGATACCCATTTTGTTAATGAGGTGATTTTCAAGCTGGTTATTGAGTGGGCACACAAACTAGCAAACGAATGGGCCTCTGGCGGGCCTGCTCGTCTGAAATCAGGTCGTACATCACTGGCTGCTGCTGCCTCAGGAGTACAAGAAGTGGCAACTCTAGGGGCTAGCCTGTTGTGCATTGCAGGTGGGGTGCAGATGGTTCAGATATTGTACGAAGAGACATTGCCAACCCTGCTTCTATCAACTAGCGAGGAAAAATTTGGTGGTGCCGGACCAGTATCTAACATTCTACAAGGGTATGCTATGGCCTATATGCTAATCTTATGTGGATCCTTTGTTTGGGGAATTGGGAACACGTCCCCAGCATACAGATCGGTGCTCTCTTCAAGGCAAACCAGGGTGATCGGTATCCACATGGACTTTATCGCTGGAGCAGTGGAAGGAAACATAATTCTTGGTTGTGATCCAGCTACATGGAAGGCATATGTATCTTGCTTTGTTGGCTTGCTGGTGAAGTTTGCACCAGCATGGGTGGGAGGAGTGAAGCAAGAGACCCTGCAGAAGTTAGCCAGTGGCTTGAGGGGGTGGCATGAATGCGACTTGGCTATATCACTGCTAGAGAGAGGTGGCCCTTCATCCATGGCGGCGGTGGTGGAATGGATGTTGTAAAGTTCCAGTCGTTTGTAGTTTTTGTATATTTTGGTAACAGATTGCTGGTGGTTGAAAACATCATGTTTGGAGATCGTCTGCCAATCACAAGCAAGGCATTTGGAATTGGGTTCCTGTAGCCGGCAAAAGTGGCCACAGTACCAGTGGTCTGTGACAATGTTTTGACTTTTCTGAGGGTAGTGTTGGGCTTGCAAGGATCTGAAGGTCTCATGTTCTTAAAGGTGTCCATGTTTATAGATGAACACAATAACCACAATCAAATCTTATTTAATTAAGTTATATGAATGTTTCTATGTCATTGAGATCCATGTTTAAATAAATTTTATTTTATTATATTGTTGCAAATAATTTTTTTTATCTCCGTTTGATTGAATCCCTATATGGTCAAAAGAGATTTAAAAGACAGCTGTATATTCTCACATTAAGACCACTTAACGTTGTATCCGATATTACATTCTCACAATAATTGGTCTTATTCTCAAATTAAGACCATTTATGGAAATTACAACATTCAATTTCAGTATTCGTAAAGTCCACCCGTCCAGGTTTTTGGGGAAAAGGTTCAAAATTCTGTAGTGTTTTTATTCATCAGATATACTGCATAAGAGCCTCGGATTCGCTTATACTTGTAAATTCACGATATCATAAAGTATCATATTCGATTTCTTCAAATTTCAGTGACTAATCTCGGGTGTCGACTGCTGTCTCCTTGATTGTTAGATAAATTCAGAGTATAATTTATGTATCATTTAGATCAAATTTTAGAATATTCAAATCTTGATTCTTTTATTATTTCTCTAAATATTTTCTTACTACACCTTAGTAGAGACAAAAATGAATCACATCTTTGATAGAAGTTTAAATTGCTAGGCAAAAATTTCATAACTAGCCAACCTAACAATAATATGAATGAGATCATATGTATCACATCTCACACACAAAATTATCTTGTGTTGTGTGGCTTTGCTTCCCTTTGTCTATGCATATATATTTTTAGAAAAGGATTTCAAAAATTTTAATTTTTATATAGAGAAAAGGTTTCAAATTTTTGACTGTCCGAAATAAAAAAAAACATCTTATATACTAGGATTATTAATGAATTTAATTTTTGCAATTGCTTGGGGTACCCTCTTTTAGATCTCTTTCTCAGTTTAAGATCCCTCTTACAAATTAAATAAAAGAATTAATAGATGTATTTTGCCCAAATGAGAATTGATTAAGGTTATCAACTTACAATTGATTATACCAATTGATTGATAATTGTCCAAAAAAAAAAGAAAAGAAAAAATGGCTAAAAATGCTTATAAACCATATGAGGTGTAAAAAAAAAAAAAAAGATGAACAAAATCTAACTAATGAAAATACTATGAGCTCTACCATCTTCATTTGATATATGAATCAAAAACCTTTATAATATTCAATTACTTAGTTAAGAATGATCCTAATCAATTGTTAGTTGAGCAATACCATCTGGCTAAGCAGATTGGAAGGAGATATTTTGAAAATCAAATGCATCATTTAGTAAATTCTAATATAAAATATATCTCCTCCAAGCTTTGATACAACAATAAAATACTTTCACAATTAATTATACATCCACATGTCAATTTCTAATTACGACACTAGCATTAATTTCCTCTAGTAAGAAGACAACCCTAAAACGATGACTGTAAAGTGATAATCCTTTCGCACTTTGAAATTTATCCAAATAATCAGTGAAAGTTTCACTAAATCTATCACCTATAAAATTAATTGATTATATATTAGCCTACATAGTCATCCGTGCACCCGTGCACGACTAAAATATGATAAAAAATGCAACTAAAAATTAAAAAAATAATAAAAAAAAGGAAATAATAGTCAAACATGCAAACTAAATCAACGATTTTCACTTCTGAAACTCATCAACATTTTACTGAGGAAAAAAAATTCATCTTTTATCCGGGGAAAAAGATTCAAAGTTAAAAGTAAAAGAATAAGCTATCCAAATATTGATGTACCAGAGGTAATTATGCTATTTAACACGTAATAACTACAACATAATTATTACATGTTATAGTTACTACATTATAATTACTTTAATAACATTTGAAAATAAAAATATTTATAAAATAAAAAAATATGTTGAGTTTTATTTAAAAAAAAACCCGTTTAGGCGAAAATGGTAATTAAGGGTGCCTTTTGATTTTTACATGACAGAAAATTAAAAGTGATCTAATGGCAAAAGTAAAAGCAAATGACAAATGGAAATGAATTAATTAAGATTTTTAACTATCAAATGGAATAAGAAAAGTTTGGACAACAATCAACAAATTTTAGAAAAGATTTATCCAATTGCAATAGATAAGAAGGGAGAAATCAAGAATTTACAAAATAAGGCTTCTTCCTAAAGAGAAATAAGATGAATAACGAGATTAGCAAACTATCAATAGATTACAATTTTTAGAGATATTAACTCATATAACATTAATAATTTTAAAAATCTTTCCATTTATTTATTATAATAGCAGCAATAAAAGACCTGATTAATAGGCATAAACTGAGGGGGGATGATGCAGTAATCTCAAAGTGGTGGACATCAGCGCAACAACATCATCATCCTCGTTAGTTACAGAAAAAATAAATAAATTAATGGCTCATTTTTTCTTCTTAATGCAACTGCTCGTCCATGCACAAATTCATCACTTTTGATTTCCGTGTGGAGAGCTGCCACCTTAAAATATTGAATGCAATAAGTTTGTAATATTAATCATGTGTAAAAGAGTAGTGATGTAATATTACCAACATATTATAGATAGATTTCAATAAAAGGAATTAATAAAAAAAATGAAAAAGGCTTAAAGCCTCGAACCCCCTAAACAACCACAACACTTGACCAGCAGACAGCTCTACTTAACACAGCCATCTAGAATAACAAATTTTGAAGCCATAAGAGTTTAACATCTGCCTGACTAGCAGTTGTAATATTTAGTCGGAGGGGCTTGCACTTAGTTGTATGCCTGAGGAAGGAAAGTAGTAACGTATTTCAGTTCATCCGCTTTTTACGGAATTTTGTTGGAACCGACATTTCAACTGGGCCAGAATGATTTGATGTCAAGATTATTGCATACCAAAATTCAAGCACGAAATTCAGTTGGAGACCATTCAAGTTAGACAATAATTGAAAACAAATGAAACACTGACGTTCTTACCAATTTTTAAGACTAAAATCATCCTCCAATTCTCACTACCCTTCATGATCAAATTGCCAATGCATACACCATTATGAATTGAAAAGGTATATGAAAGTCATAACTAAGTGACTGGAAGATGACATGGAATGGTGAAGCAGTGGTGGAGAAATGATGTCAAAGGAATGACTCCACAAGAACAAGAACAGGTAGAAAAATAGACTAACGTAAGACAAGATATCAAGATTACCAAAAATAGTTTAATTTATATTTCTGTTTTAATGAAAAATGATTGAGATGAATGATCGGTGCAACGAATGAATTATACACTATTTTCATAAAATTCTTAACTAATGTTCATACCTGTCAACCTCTTTAGATCTGCAGTTCTGAATACCCTAGTTCTCCTAGGGCCTACCATTTTTGGAAGCTGCAACCGGAATTCCTTGCTCAATACACTGAAATTGGAATTGCCCAAATGAGTTTATAAATATGACTGATGGAGAATGAGGGTCAAAACTCACTAGTTTGAGAAAACATTATATATCTAGTCAATAAATATTTTTTCCCAAATAGTTATTTATATGATCAGCTTTAGTATAGGCAGAGCTACATCATCCTAAATTAACTTCCTAGCATCAGATTGTGCCAAGATTTTATTAAATGTGTCAACTGATGTAATTGCTGGTACCAAAACCGAAAGAAAATAAATTGATACTGGAGTATCCAATAAAAGTATAACACACACACACACACACACACACACAATAAAACAATATCAACATTCAAAAGAATGCACGTCAAATTTCAGAAAAGAAAATCCATTTGCTATTACAGAATAGATAGCTCAGTCCTTACAAGGTTATCTAGTAAGATCCATCTTGTACCACACCAATTGTAAATGCTAAGTGGAACAATTGAGCAACAAGGTATTTGCCAATCCAAATCACAACATAACAGTCCATTAACTTTAGTCTATCAATATCAGTCCATCCTAAATGTGACATGTCAATTGGTTGTTTGATCTCTGTCAAAATTATGATGTGACTTCTACGTGGTATGTTGTCATATATGCAAAGTGACTATTTTTGATGCAGATGTGGATGAAACTGGCCTTCTTGAAGTTTTCTATTAGGTTTAAATTTGAAAACAGTTTTAATATTTAAATGGGTACTAGAAGTGATAAACCAATGTGGAAATCCATTTAATCCATGTAGGCATCCAAAACAGCAATTTTGTTAAGTTTACAACATCACCTTAGTTTTGATTTTAAAAAAGAAAGAAAAATGAACTAAAGCCAAGCATGAGACAGACTGTTTCATACGCAGGATATATAATGAAGATTTTTGTTTTTAAAAAAATATAATGCAGAAAATACCTGAAGAAGATAGCTATGGAGACGATCCAGAGTTTGAGGGAATGTTGTTGCAGATATGTTCACGACTGTCATTCCCTGCCATTGATAAAAGCTAGCTCAATTGAGTGGATAAACATGATTTATATTAGTCATAAATAATAAAGCCCAAGTACATATCTGTCAAAAATAAATAAACAGAAACTAGATAGATGGTCATATTGATTCTTAGTCACTAGCCAGCATCTAGTATTTTGGTCTAAATGCTATCTGACTACACTGACATCTGTCAAAAAGGCCAAGTGCATCAAAAAAAGCATTCAATGTACCAAAGATATGCACAACAACTGGAGGTAGAGAAATGTCTTACAATATCAATATCTCTTTACGAGAGTGTAGAAATAGAGAACAAGAGATTACAAATGAGAGCACAAAAAAGAAAAAAAAAATGAGTTTAAGCACTTAGAACACACACATGAGTTTTCAAGTTCTCCGCTTTGTCTTCCAAAGCTACCATAAGCTCATAACCACAGCTTCAAGTTTGAATTCATTTGATGAAATCAACTTTTTTGGTGATCAACGGACTACTTCCTTACCATCAGTTGACAATCGCTTGGTTAGTTGATTTTAACAACTAATAATAACATTTGTCAAGTTTAACCGTAATTTGGCTTGTTATCATTGAGCATCAATCTATGGTGCTTTAGACCAATCAATTGATGGCCTAGCAGTCGACTGCTCTCAAAAATTGAAACTGGAGTCCATACCTAATCTCATCCTTTCATCCCTAATGTACATGTACACTCAAACTTTTCCTCTTTGTCATAGAGTTTGCCTGCATGCCAAGACTCTCCAAGACTCTGTGACTCCCATGCCTGAAAGCGCCTTGCCTCAAAGACTTCATTGTTCCTAGCATTTAGTCTCCCTACTTGTTGGGACTATGTCATACCTAGAATTTGGTCTCCTTGAGCTGTTGAGACTTTTGCCTTGCCTAGCATTTAGTCCCCTAATTGAGACTTTATAACTTGCCTAGTATCCAGTCTGCTGAGACCTCATATTGCCAAGTCTTTAGCCCCTAACCTACTTGTTGGTGGTGTAATCGACCTTCAGAGTTTTAATATTTGTTTGACAATATGTTTATTGGGATTTAGTCAAGGTTGGCCAAGGAATTTGGTCAAAATTGACCAAGTTAATAAGAAGTATTGGCAGGTCAAGGTTGACATAGGCAAGTGAGTAAGGGAAGAGTCCACGCAGGTCAAGATTGATCAGATACTTGACAAGAGAAAAGTCTAGGAATGCCTAGGTTGATCAGATGTCTACAAAGGTAAAATTCAGGCAGGTAAAGGTTGATCGAATGTACGACAAAGGGAAAGTCTAGACAGTTCAAGGATGGCTGAATGTCTAGCAAGAGAAAAGCCCAAGCAGGTCAAGGATGCCCGAATGCTTGACAAAGGGAAAACCCCTAGGTAATGAGAAGTCTTAGAGGAGTGAAGTCCAAGCAAGAATGACTAGTAGGTTCGGGCCATCGAAACAAGATTTTCGATCGACTGCAGGTCGACTGGACCAACATATTTGGTTGACCGAAGTTTAGTGTTGCTAACACTGTTTTGCATTAGTACATCTGTCTATTGTGCTAATTTGGTGTTGCATAAAAGTTGTAATGGATCAAGAAGATTGGACACTAAGCAAAAGAAGTCTAGTTGGACCAGATGTTTGATAGGTAAGTAAGATAAGTCTTCGAGAGACCTTTCAGATTCAAAGGCAATGAGGACGTATCCCATTTGGAATAAAACATTTAGGCGATAGTCCGACTAAGAAACCAACTCAGATTTCTAAGTCGATATTGGACAATTTTACTTCAGAATATAGTATGCATGAATGTTTTTAACTCTATTTTGCAAGACTATTATTATTTCTATATCACTAATTTTATTTTATAGAAAAGCAATATTAATTGCTATATCATTAATTGACCGAAGGGTTCCTGATCAGTAGAAGATAAACACAACCAGATACGATCCAAGTCTAAAAAGATAAAGGATCGATTGACCGATAATGAGAAATAGTTGATCAAACATATATGGAAACAGAGGATTAGATAAAATGGGATCGGGCTGCAAAGGAAACCCTGAGGATCTCCTTGGTCAACCGATCAAGCGGATTGCGTAATGATATGATATGATCAAATCGGACAAGCAAGGAAAGTTTTGGTTTAGTTGACCAATTTGGAGGTTTAGTTAACCAGAAAAAGACTCCTGACCAACATATAGAGTCAAAATCCTTAGGTCAACCATGAGCTCTTAGAGCGAAAGACATAGGTATGTCTTCTTTCTTTGTGGTTAACAAGAAGTGTCAGATTAAAGGGGAGATCCTATTGAAAGACTGAATTTTAAAAATATTTTTTTTTAAAATATCATCAAAAATTTTGAAAAAGGAAGAATTTGTGTTCTTAAGGGTTTAAAATATTTTTAGATAACATTTTAACAATTATTGAAAAATATTTTTTTAAAGGTTCTTGAAAAATATGGAAATGTTAAGTGATGGCTTTCAAAGAAAAAGATATAATCTTGAAATGCCTTTCAAAAAGGTGAGAGAGATGTCTTTTTGACTAAGGATTACCTGATAAGCATTATTGGTGCAAAACAAAGGAAGTCCTTAGGATTTAAGGAGTCGAGAAGTAGCTAGTATTATTTTTAATATATGCTAAAGGGCGAGAAGAAGAGTTTAAATTAAAAACCCTAATTCTATTAATTTTGACATAAGACGTGAAAAGTTATGTTAAGTAATTGACCTAACTTAAATATGTTGTCAAACATTAAAAAGGAGAAGATTGTTGGTGCAATTGAACTCTAAAGTTTTGATGTTTGCTTAACAATATTTATTGGGATTCAATCAATGTTGGCCAAGTAATTTGGTCAAGGTTGACCAAGTTAATAATAAGTCATTAGAGGTTGACCTAGGTAAGTGAGAATAGGAATAGTCCATGCAAGTCAAGGTTGACCGTATGCCTGCATACGGAAAGTCCAAGTAGGTCAATGATGACTGAATGCCTAGCAAGGGATAAGTCTAAACAGATCAAGGATGACAAATGCTTGGCAAAGGAAAAACCCTAGGGGACTAAATCTTAGGTAATGAGAAGTTTTGGAGAAGTAAACTCCAAGCAAGAGTGACCAGTAGGTTCGGGCGACTGGACCAACATATTTAGTTGACCGAAGTATTGTGTTGCTAACATTGTTTTGCATTACTACTTCTAACTATTGTGCTAGTGGATTAGGAGGATCACACTAGGTAGAAGAAGTCCAAACAAGTCAGTTGGATCAAATGTTTGATAGGTAAGGTAAGTCCTGGAGAGACCTTTCAGATTGTAAGGTAGTGAGGACGTGCCCCATTTGGGACAAAATACTTAGGTGATGGTCCAATTAGGAAACCAACTCGGAATTCTAAGACAAAATCAAACAATCTTACTATCAAAATACAACATGCATGAATATAATTGTTTTTAATTTTTTCTTGCAAGACTATTATTATTGCTATATTGCTAACTTTGTTTTCGATAAACACAATAAGAAACGATCCAAGCCCAAAAGGAAATAAAGGATCAATCGACCAATAACGAGGATCAGTCAAGTGAACTTATATGAAAACAAACAATCGGATAAGATGGGATTAAGCTGAGGATCAGCCAACTAATCAAGCGAATTATGCAATGATTTGATCTGATCGGACAAGCAAGGCAAGTTTGGGTTTAGTTGACCGATCGGGATCGGAAAACTAAAAAATTAAGGGCTGACTTGCAAGATCGGATCCGTCGGCCGAACGTGATGTTCGATCGACTGAACAAAGAATATAAAAGAAGCTTGAGATTCGAGGCTCAACATCAATTCCATTAATTCAGTCACGTCCGTCATTGTTCAACAACCTATGCCCTAGTCATTTGTGCTACAACTACATCCAGCAACCTATGCATTTTTATAGTGCATTTCATTGTATTAGAGGAATAGTATTTGCTACTATATTCTCAATATCTGAGCTTTTTAGAAGGAGAAATTATAGTTTTTCCTATTCGAAAACAAACAAAGATTTGGATCACACCTTGGAGTAGTAGACTATGAACCAAGTAACCATTTGTGTTCTTTCGGTGTGTTCGAATTTCGAAAAGTGTTTAAAAAAGAAAAGGTTTTTAAGGCTTTCCACATACAAGTATATAGTTTTTCTTTATCTACATGGACTTCCGTCATTGTAGTTACAACACACATATCAAGTTTCATGCACCTGCACACTTAACATACGCATAAAATCAACAATATTTCCCTAACTTAAACTTATTCAAACATAAGAACCTCATGTTAATCACATGCTTGGAAC
Organism: Kaempferia rotunda; assembly: GCA_037177415.1. Lineage (NCBI taxonomy): Eukaryota > Viridiplantae > Streptophyta > Magnoliopsida > Zingiberales > Zingiberaceae > Kaempferia > Kaempferia rotunda. The sequence continues at coordinate 5,056,691 of JBAMIB010000031.1, forward strand.
ATGATTATACCAACAATCTCCCTCTTTGATATTTAGCCAATCAAAAGTTAATTTAAAAAAAAAACAATCATAACGCAATATGATTGCAACTCAAAGAGGTAATCACAAAGTTAAGTAACACTTTATATGATTATAGTGTCTACAATTCCTAGCTCCTTTTTTCCATTATAGTAATGGTTTCTAATATCTCCCTTTATTATAATGTTGGTTTTAACTTATAACCTTCACATCTCCTCTTTGAGAGACATCAACAAGAATTTCACCTATACACGGTGCCTCATGAATCATGATGCAAGGTGCCTTCCTTAAAGGATTAAATCATGGCTCCCCCTTTGAGATAAGTCCAATGCTCAATCTTGAACTTTAAATCTTATCATGGTGGGTGCCTCTCCCTTAAACAATCTTCTCCTCACATATCCTTAGCGAACTCCCTTTCCTCAAGAAAAAATTTCCCTCAACTTTAAGTAATTTGTGTTTTTTAAGGTGGACCTCCCCCTTAAAAAGGCACTTATCCTCCAAAGCTAAGAATCTCTCCCCTCAATGTATCACAAGAGTTCCTCCTTCTAAACATCTATTTTCGCTAAGAAAAGATTTCCATACCCAAAGAAGGTCCTCCTCCCCCTTAAACAATCATCCACATGAATCCTAAGTGAGAAACCTTAACCTCTCCATTAAAGATATCTCTCCCCCTTAACTCATTATCCTTACACCAACAATGGCTTTATAAGTTTATAAATGAACATAAACACTTACCTAAGCATTTATAAGAGTCAACATACCCATTCGTGGGTTAATTTGCTTGAAACCATATAGTTTTAGTTGAAATCATAGTTTTGTATCTGCTCATCAAAGTACTAGTCAACTAATATCCATTTCAAATGCTTGCTCAACAGTCAAACTTAATTTCCAAAATGAAATAGAAATTCTACAAGCATCTAAAAATTATAATACTTCATAAAAACATTTGTCACATCACATAAAAAATAGATTTTATAAAAGTAAACTCTATTTTTTAAATTTGGAATAAAGTTGTAAAGTATGAAAAACTTCAATGTTTCACTTCCAACCAATTACGTATCTTCCAAACACTCTAGTTCAAAATAGTCCGAGTTTTCATAAAAACATTTTGAAATTCCCAACCACAATTTTTGGGCTATATGTATATAAGTTTTCCCCATGATTGGTCATTTTTATAATTCATATATTAAATGTCATTTTAGCTCAAAGTAATGTGCAATAACAAACATTTTAAGCTAAAATAATCCCTCTAACATCTCACATGATCTATGCATCTCAATATACAAATCATATTGGCCTACATTCTATGTGAGATGTATCAAAGGTATAATCCTATTCTAGGTGGTTATACAATTCTAGAACATACTAAGTTATCTTTGATGAGTGCTAAATTCAGCTTTGGGATGAGGGTTAGTAAACTTGTTGTCAACAAGGTTAAACTTGGATTTTACATAGTTAAATACTATGTCTGCTCTTACCACATGGTCTCTAATAAAGTAATGCTTCACATCAATAGACTTGATCACATAATTTAAAATTTCAGTCCTGAATTGGAACAACACAGTTTCGGTACCGTATCATGCCGATATAATCTCGATATTTTTTAAATATAAAATATATCAACTAAAAATAAAAAATTTAATCTAAATATTTAAAAATAATAATAAAATAAAATTTAAAAAATATATATTAAATTAATGAGATAATCTTATCAGACTTAATCCAAATCATAACTAGGAATTGATTAAAATTCTTAACGTATGTTATTTATTAAAAACCTTACCCTTGTTCCGTATTGCCACGACTGTGAGCATGCTTGGCCAGCACCACACATCCAGACTAGTTTCCGAGCCCCAAGATGCTTCCGGTTGCGTCGCGGCGCTCCGACACCGGAAACGTCTTTGTGCTAGTACCGGCTATGGTCCACGAAACGACTTGAGATTTTAATCCATATTTTATCATATTCATAGTGCTCACGTTATCACACAACAATAAGACGGTTTTATAATTGAGCTCATAATCCTCAAGTGTATCCATTATCCAAAATAATTATGCTACACATTCACCCATGGTCACATACTCGGCCTAAGTGCAACAAAATGTTACTTCCATCCACTCTAACTAAGGAAGATCGAAGAAATTGACATCTTCCACTAATAATCTCCTTTTTAATTTACATCTCACATAATTGGAATTGGAATATCGAACTAATTGAATGCATTTGTCTTTAGATACCAAAGACCAACATTAGAGTACCTTTGAGATAATATCCTCTTAATGATAATCAAATCAAACACTTTGGTACATGATTGACACCGAACATACATTCCAATTGTAAATAAGATATCAAGTCTACTAGCGGTAAGGTACAATAAACTACCTATAACACTCTAATAACATTTAGGATCCACTAGTTTCCCTTTTGGATTATGATTTATCTTAATATTAGCTGCCATATTAGTTTCCATAGAAATTGACAACTACTAAGTACTTTTCATATCAAACTTCTTAATAATAAGTTCCTTGACATACTTTGTGTGAAGAATATGTATTCCCTCTTCTCAGTTTGTTTGATTTAAAGTCCTATGAAAACAACTCAATTCTCCTACTAGACTTACCTCAAACTTGAAAACAAAAATATCATTTCCACGATACTTTATGAATAAGGTGAGATCTATTATTTGTCCTCTTCTAAAGTCGTTGGGAATTAGGAAGTTTGAATACCAAACTTGGGGTGCTTGTTTCAATCCCATACATGACATTCTTAAGCTTATGTAGATGGCTTGAAAATTTTAAATTTTTAACACCAATTGTTGTTCTGCATCTGTTTGATATAACTTTAATCTCTTGTGAGCGGCATATGCTAAAAGTATCTGAATAAATTCTAGACGATCTTCAAGAGCATAACCTAATCCTTTAACTTAAGTGAAACCTCATACTATAAGTCTAATCTTATTTCTAACCACAGTTTCCTTGTCATCCTACTTGTTCCTAAAGATTCATCTAGTATTAATAATAGCACACCATTAGGGTTTCAAAATCAAATCCAAAACTTGACTTATATTAAATTGAGCGAATTTATATTCCACAGCTGACACCCAATTCGAGTCATGCAATAGATGATTGATGGTCTTGGACTCAATTTGTGATATCCATATAAATTGATTTCCTAAGTTCTTAAAGTAAGATCTAGTCCTAATTTTTTGAGAAATTTCTCCTACAACTTGTATAGCTTGTTCAATGGGATACTAAAATTGATCCTAGGAGTCCTAAATGGTAGAAATGTGTCTCCAACACTCTCAATGACATTTTCTTGTTCCCTTATTTCTTTTTCCAAATCTCTTCTAGTTCCCCCTTAAACATTGCCTTCTAAATTTAATTTTTCAAGTTCAAAGGCAAATTCTTTGTTCAATTTACCATTGATATCCTTATTAATGAGAACTTGCTTAGGGTACGAATTTATTGTTTCTTCGAATAAAACATTTGTAGATTCCTTAGCCTTGAGGGACCTTCTTGCGTATACCCTATGTAAAGAGAAAAGGATAATATATTTTCCAATACACTAATCTGTTTACATGTAGATATTTATATACATAAGGAGCGAAAGATGATCCTATAATTATTGTATATCTATCAATCATTAATTACAATCCATCTTAATCCCTATAACCAAGCTAATTTTAAATCAATCATAATCCCTACAATTAAGAGAATCTTTGGAAGCATTCAACATCCTATAAGCCCTATTTGATGATGAATGTCCAATAAGGATTCCTACATTCACATTAGCTAAAAAATTTCCTAGATAGTCCTTTATATTTAGGATATAAACCTTACAATCAAACACCTTGATATGCTTAATTATAGGAACCTTTCCAAACCAATGTTTAAAAGGTGTCTTTCCTAAAACCTTATACAAATAAATCCTATTTTGGATTGGACAAGTAACATTAATTACCTTGGCTCATAGGTACTAGGTAGGCTCATTGAACATGAGCCTAGCCATCTCTTGTAGGGTATATCCACAACCCTATTTTATTAAGGTGTACCTAGAACAAAAAAACTTATGTGCATGTCCTTGTTCTTTGCAAAAATTTTGATTTTAAATTCTCCACAGATTTGTTTAATCTTGAGACTCTTCTTATTCTTTACTATTTAAGTTTCATAAAATCTACCCAAGTAAATCTAGTGTAATTATTTACTATCACAAAACAATATTTACCACCATTCAATGATATGAAATTCCATAATTATCAAATAAATTTAAATGTAAAAGTTTATGTGGCATGGAATTATTAACTAAATTTATACCTTTGTGGGTAGCCTAGGATTACTTATCCATTTTACATGCATTATATTTTGTCTTTGTGAAACCGAATCTTCAATAGTCCATTCACCGACTCCTCTTTACCCACCATAACTATTTGCCAAATATTGGTGTGGGTCAATTGCCTATACAATAACCATGCTTTTTCTTCTTTAGTCATGACACACTTGGTAGAGGAGTTAATAATAACACAAGGAAGATTAATGCTACAAATATCCTTCCTATATCCTGCCAACATGTTAATATCAAACTCATTGTACTTTACCAAGAGCTAAGTTGAGTGAAACTCAATCTTGTATCCAACATCACACAATTGGCTTACACTTAACAAATTGAATTTTAAGCCCATTACTAACAAAACCTTCTTAGAGATGAAATTTGAAGTTAGTACATTCCCTTTTTTATGCTCGAAAGTGAACTTTCTTAAGTTTTTAGTTGTGTCTTAAACACCTTATCAACCAACCATTCATCTGAATGTTTTTTCATATCATGTACCTATTCAAAAATGAAAGATGAAAGATTTTGGTACAATACATTGGGTCTAGAGGAGTTAACCAAAAATTGCTAAGGAACCCAACCCTTAACTACTCTAGTCTTTCTATAAATGGCTTGATGGCTCCAGATATTGTTTAAGTACTTGGACTGCCACATAACAATACTAAACTAGCCTTCATCCCATCAACTTGTAGTCTCAAGTACATTTTCTTCCTCAAGTTCCTCAACTACAGAAGGACCACCATACTCTTGGTTTCTACAAGCGGAGGATGAGGCTTTTTTCTATCTTTAAAGTTATGAGTTCCTTTTAGAGCGACTTGATTCTCCTTAAACTTCGCTAATGAATTTGTTGGGCATGCAATAATCTCATAAAGCTTATCTAATTTGGGAGAGTTTACATGATCATCATCATCACTTGATGATAATCTTTACTTGCATGAAGATGATGCCTCACCACACGATGAGGCCTCCTTGTTGTCATCACTTCGACTCTTCTGCACGATCATCTATCACCATGAAGGTTATGTGCTAAGTCACTTTGCATAACTCTTCTTCCCCTGAAAATACCGATGAGGAAGAGTCATGCTTTTAGTGTCATTATTGTTAGTGTATCTCTGGTACTCTAATTTGTAGTGACCTTTCTTAATACATCCGAAGAAAATTACAAGAGACTTGGGTTTAAATATATGTTTCTTTTAAGGACCCTCAAACATTTTCTTTACATCCTTCTTATAAAACTTCTTGTTCCTCATTATCCTTTTGACAAAGTGAGCCATTTCGCTTGATGTGATTTTGTGTTCCGAGTCAAATGAGACTACCTTCTTTTTTGCTTCTTGGTATTATGCCTCTTCTTATTTGCAACCAAAGTCAAACCCTTCTAATTGGGAACAAAGTTAGCATGTTTATGAAGCTCAAATTCACAAAATAATCTAATTTTACCATTGAAAGGTCCTTAGACAATCTACAAGATTTCATCATGGATGACCACAAAGTTGTACGAGGGTAGACCTTCAATGTGTGCCTTATAGGGTTGTGGTTGTCTAAATTTTCCCTTAGTGCATGGAGCCCATTTAAGATGTACTCGAATATTCCATGTAGGCGACTCACCATTTCTCCTTCTTTCATGGCACAATTCTACAAATGACTTAAAAATAAATCTTTTTTAACAATTCCCGAGTCACGAGTATTCATGAAGCTTTATGAGCTTCTCCCTAAGTTCTTTAGATGAGCTTCTCCCCAAGTTCTTTAGAGCTCTAAAAGAGCCCTACTTTATTGAGTTGGTACGGTGCCAACCCACGTTGTAAGGTTGTGGTGGCTTTCGCATTGGCATGCACCTCCTTCAACTTCATGGTTGATTTGCTTGACTCACAACTGCTCTAATCTCATTGATAGGTATCGTAAAACCTTCATTTATACTAAATCAATTTTCTATGGCCATTATCAAATATTGCTCTATCCTACCCTCCCAGTAAGCAAAGTTTATACCATAGAAAAATAGAGATATCCCTCTTGAGCTATCATCTCCTTAAAAAATTCCAAAATTACTTGGGTTTTCCACATGCCAAGTATCTAGTCCTTGTTGACCTAATTAGACTTTCATCGTTGCATTTGAATGATGTGCGTAGGTTATATATGCATTTAGACCGCACATCTAGTTGTATTTCATGAATATGATTACGTCATACTTCCATTTATATTTGTTCGAAGATCTGCTCTTTGCTTATTTTTATTGATAGGACGTAATTTGGAGTGGAAATGGAGTCGAGGCACATATTGAAGCAACTAGTGAAGACCCAGCAACCCTAGTCATGCCCCCTGGCACTGTCGTGTGACCTCTCCCCAGACTTCCATGGGTAGGCCGTGCTCGGTGCGATCTTCAAGAGGTTGTGCCGAACTTTAGTTAGAAGTCTTACATGAGTGTAAGCGTGGAAGCAAGAAGATGAACAATATATAGGGACATTAACTAGTATCATAATGAAACCGAACTCCTAGAATCTTCCCCAAACCAACTCCCCTCAACTCGTTCTCACTTTCTCCCTAACTCTTTGCACACTTTCCCTCTTTTCCTCTCTCTCTTGACTCTCTCTTGCTTTCAAGCCTTCAACCAACCTTCATTTATCTAGATAACTAATCGTGTGAAATCAACTAGTGCTTAGTCAACGATCCCTAAGGATCGATATTTTTATTACTGACGACGTAGTCATGCACTTGCGACTTCGTAACACTGAACACGTGTCAAACTTCCTGCACTTGTAGATATACATGAGATTAACAATATCTCTAACTTAAACTTTGTCCAAATATCAAAACCGCATGTCAATCACATGCTTAGGGCATGATTACTCCAACGCTAAGAAGTTGCAAGGTTGCATTTATCATTTGTGAAGTAAAGTTTCCATGGCCAACATTTCCATTTTGAGCAAAACTTCTCTTTATCCCTTCTCTTCCTTTTAGGGTGGCATGCCGATTGGCACTAACATGCCTAATATATCTTCTTTCGGCTAAGGATTGAAACTATAGCTTGGAATGAGATTTCAAACCTTACTCTCACTTTGATAATTTGTTGTCATATGAAATTCAATATGATATTTTGTGTTAACTACAATTTTCAAAAGCTACATATTTATATATTCAAATTATATACATAACTCCATATGTTGCAAGAGTCATGGCTTTATGTTCCCTAACTTGAAATCTATGTTATGTTCTAAATAAATATGATTTATTGATTAACCCATATCATGACAAAAAAAAAATCCATATTTATTCATTGATAGGAATAAAAAAAGTTTAAGAATTTATTTTGAAGGCATGGACTGTGAGGTTTGTGAAGTTCATATATTTTTGTTTTTATCTTATATAAATTAAGATCTCTCGTTGAAAAAACATACATTACATTACTCAAAAGCTTGTGAGATGAGCTTCACTGAAAATCTCGTCATGTCTTATGGAGTGGTTGATAGAGTAGTTCTTAATTGTTGATATAATAACATAACTAATAATTCAATTAACATGACAGTAATGTTATTTTATATAGTAATAACATTTAGAATGTTAGTTTTAATAATTTATTATAAATATTAAAGATATTAAACAATTAAAAATCTTATTTATATACTATAGTAACTCAAACTGTGTTTAATATCAATAAATAATTTTACAAGTTACATATTACCTATTATTACAAATTTAATAAGATATGTTACAATGATCTTACCATATTTGTATGTTTTTAATTTTAAAATATCCATAGTTATTTCTTTAGGCATAATAATTTAACATTACTCAATTACAACAATATTTTTACTATCAAAATATTTATATGTATTACGTAATTAAATACTATTGATTATAATAATCATTTTTTCTTGTAAGAGAATCAAATACTTATTCCATGGATAGCTATTCTTTACTCTATTCTAACAATGATTATTCATTATTAATTCATCCTTCAAACAACATTCAGTTGATATCATCAGATCAATTATACAAGCAAAAATGATTCGAACAGGTCAGGCAAGTCAAAGGAACCGGTTGAACTAGATGGGTCAAGCATGTTAGAGAGAAAAGTTGGGCTTGATGGACCACAAAGGTTTGGTTGGGGTTGAATAGGACAATTAAATCTATGCCAATTAGGGCAGTCAAAGTAGTTGGGGCAGACGAATGACTCGAGCATGTTGTGGGCATTTGACTTGGACAAGGCAATCAATCAGATAAAGGTACTTATAGTCAATCGAGCTAGGTGAGCTACTTAGCCATAGTTAGAATCAAGGAATGAAGTGTCGTTCGGTGCCGCCCGGCACAGACGGTTTTTACTGTTCTGCCGGCGGGCAAAACCAACACCGGAGGCGTCCCTGTCTCGATGCGTCGCAGGCGGCGCCGGAGGAGTCACGGGACCCGATGGCGGCCTCAGAGGAGTCGCGGGAAGCCTCCTTCAGAGCTGAAGCATTGACGTGTCTCGCGGGAGCAGCGTTGCGAGACGCCTCTTGAGACGACGGACACAGCGGCGCCGGACGCCCTAAACCCTCCTCCCGTCTCAGCGATCACGAGATCGCGATTCGCGGTTGCGTTTCTTTTTTATTTATTTAATTTAATTTAATTAAAGCATTCCTAAGGTATTCGTGATATTTTAAATAGGCTTTTAACCCCTAATTAAATTATCCCAATAAAATATATTTAAAATAAAAATAAATTGAATAAATTTTATTAATTAATATTCTAAACATTTATTTTTTAATATTATAAATTTTATTTAAATATTTTTAAAAAAATATAATAATTCTGATTTATATTTAATATTTTTTAACTATTTGGTATTAATTTAAATTTAATTTAAAAATTCTAAAAAAATCAAAATCTTTAAAATTTCTAAATAATTTTAAAAATATATATTTATATTCTGATATATTTTTTGTATTTTTTATTTAATTAATATTTTGATATTTTTACTATTTAAAATATATATTATTTAAAATAAATAAATAAATAGTTAATTTATATAATTATTATATATAAAATAATATGTTAGTGTTTATTTATGTACTTATTATAGGTAGATTAGTTTTAATTTGAATTATTGATAATTTGAATTATTGATAATTTGAATTATTGATAGATTAATTTTCTAAAAAAAATTATATTTAATTATTTTTTCTAACAATGTTAAGTTGTTTAATAATTGAGAACTTATACAAAATTAACATACAACTAAATATATTTATCTAATAATTACTATACATAAATATAAAATACCGAAACCGTATCGGCACGGCACAAAACGATACCGAAACCGTATCGTTCCGGTCTGAGACCAAAACCTCGGCACAGGTCGAAATTTTAAACCTTGGATAAGGCTTAATTGTTGTTCTTGTATATGCATGTTCTACTTATGTTTCCTGAAATCAATCGCCTTCAGGATCTTTATCCATGTTGTCAGTTATATGCCAAGAGTTTCTATATTGCATGGATTGATTTCAGTGTAGAATATGAACTTAAGGAATCATATCAAGTGACTGTTGTAACTATATGGATTTAAGCAACTGATGTAATTTATTATTTGCATTGTTTTTAAATTCTCATGAATCGAAGTCCTATTTAAAGATTGGTAGGGAAATTCTACGCAGTAAGAAATTTATCTTCAATTAATTATAATTATAGGATATTCATTAAAACCCTCTTTATTCTGGTTTTGATTTCTCTACCAAGTACTGAAGGTGAATTTGTGTGACCTAGAGGTGGCAAATGAGCTGATCTGCTTGCAACTTTGCCAGATCTATCCCGCAGGTTAGGTTGGGCCATCATGCTCTGCCTGTTATTTGATTTTGGTATGGTTCGCTTTTTCAAGCAGTTACAATTCATCAATATGACCAAAACACTCAAAATAAAAGCTAACTAGTTTAGAACCTATTTTGGTCAAATTAATTATCAATCTGACCTGAAAAGTTTTAGAAGATTAAAATGTTTTATCAAATTATTCCTATTTTAAAAATAAAATAGTCTAGAAAATTGTTTTTTTTTGACTTTTTTATATTTTAAAATTAGTTTTTATATTTTAAATTTAATTTAATAATTCTTTAGGCCGACACAGGCATGGTGCTGTGCTCGGGCCAGAATAGGTGGGACAAACACCGTATCAGGCTTTTGGTATAACATTGAAAAAACTGGGCTAAACAGGTTTGTGTCATGCCCAGTCCAAGTACAACCTATTGACACCTCTAGTGTGAGCAACAGAAAATCACATGATTGCTCATTTAGCGACCAATGACCTTTACTCAGGTAGGATAACTTTATTTATTGGTATTGTTGAACACTATGAACTTTATTTTTCTTTAATACATGATTCAGCATAACAATCATTTATTTGGAACTAGGAAGGCTTAGCTTTTATGACAACTCATCCTCACCTCTTAGATTTTCCGTGCGGTAAGTGCTGGCTATTTTTTTGCATCATGGGCATCATATCATGGTTACTATTTCAGTTTTTCTCCCATGGGGACAGTGTATACTTGCTGGGATAAATGCTATTTTTCTATTTCATTCTTGTACACTAAATCTCCTTGTCTAGAAAGTTGATAGTGTTTTGCTATTATACGCTGCAGTTTAGTCCTTTTGGCCATTATTTTGCTAGTTCTTCACATGATCGGACAGCTAGAATTTGGTCGATGGACAGAATACAACCTCTGAGGATAATGGCTGGACATCTTAGTGATGTTGATGTAAGTATGTTATATTATCTTTACTTATAACTTGGATGCCCTCATCTTGGTCTTCTTGGTTCCTAGATTCTGTTATATTATCATATGAAATAGACATATTTTTCCAGCAATCCAATAACTTGGTACAACAACTGTTTGTGCACAGATCACCTGAATTTGAAGTGTTTCGATCAAAATCTTGTTGACCAAAAGTTCTTCTAGAAAATCTCCTCGTAATCCTGTTTTAATTTTTCACTTTTCTCCTTTTAGTTTTCTTACACTATTGATATATCATTGAAATCGTCTTGAAATTATACTAATCCATTTTCCACATAGAGGTGTCAATGTGGTCGATCATGTGGCCTAGTCTAACACGGCACAGTTCGGTTGCATATGATTGGTAGTGTTAGGCCAACTCCTAAGCATAGTGTTGTGTCAGACCTGACATGACACTGGATCAAGCTCGATTTGGCTCGTAGGTTGAATCTGTCTTGCCATATTTTTCTACAATAGTATTAATATTTGATGGTAACCAGTTTGATCTTGAAGGATATTAGGGTCAACAGGGCAATCTGCGTATTAAGCTATCCGAGCAATAGGGTTTTTTGAAGGTAACAGAGAAATCTGTATCAGGGCCAGCCAGGCAATATAGTAATCAGAAGTCAGCCAGGCAATCTGTATCAGAGCCATCCGAGTAATATAGTTATCATAAGTTAGCCAAACAATCTGTTTCAGGGCCAATCGGGCAATATAGTTATAAGAAGTCAGCCGGGGAATCTGTATCAGGGCTATCCGGGCAATATAATTATCAGAAGTCTCTCGGACAATCTGTATCAGGGTCAACCGGGCAATATAGTTATAAGAAGTCAGCCAGGCAATTTGGCTGGGCAATATAGTTATCAGAAGTCAATCGGGTAATCTGCAAGGCCGATCGGGTGATCTCTGTTAGGGTCATCCTAGCAATATATCAGCTTAGCAATTTATATAAAACTATTCGAGCAATCAGTTTAATCCATGCCATCAGTATGATATGTCTATCAGAGCTGAAAGAGCAATATGTATCTCAGCAACCAGCAGGGCTATATGATCAGTGGGACAATACTTTTATCAAGGGAAATGTTATCACCGGGCAATATGATAGGTATGTTGTTTGTCAGTAAACACTCGGATATCCACACATGGTAAATTGGGAAAGTAACAGAGATAGCTCCGTCGACGGCCTTCCCTTACGTGGCAATCAATGAATGGATGATGTGCATTGGTAGTCAAGAATGTTTTCTCGAAGTTTCTCTATCTTACGCAGAAGTCACGAATTGGCTATTCTATAACAAAATCACAGCACGACATCTTCACCAACTTAGGCAGGGAAAAGAGAAGGAGCGTGGACTAGATGACGTGGAGATTTCCATTTGGACTCTATATATACGCCTTAGATGATAATTTCGAGGGAGGTTGGCTTTTTTCTCCATAATCGCAGAGGAAACTCTTTCTTCTTCTTCTTCAAGTCCTTTTCTATTATTTTCTTTTTATCCTCCTCTAACCAATTACTGACTTGAGCGTCGGAGAGGCCGAGCCGGAGGAGCCGACCTGACTCTAACCCGTGTTACTGTCTAAGATCTTGGGCGTCAATCACCGAAGAGGACCTTTGAATATGGAGGATCCCGAGCGAGGAGAAGGGGCCATCAAATTGGCGTCGTCGGTGGGAAACTCTTACAAAAAACTACAATGACTCAATTCGGAAAAGCAATCAAGGAAGATCGGCCGGACTATTCGGTTGGATCTTCCCATCCTTCCTTGCCCAACTCCCGTGAAAATGATCAAGATTCGCGGTTATGCAAAAAAATTTCTCAACTAGTAGCAACAATTTTGGAGGAAGCTCGAGCTATAATGGAGATCTCAATCTGCTTGAAAAAAGGGAAGTATCACCTGTTGGGAAACCTCCGATAATCACTCATGTGCCATATTTCTCTAAGTGTGTTACTTCGAAATACAGATCTGACAAGAGGTCGGTTTTTGATGAACCTATTATTCCGATACCTATTATGCTTCCGTCTGTTCGTAATCGGTCGGTGGAGGATCTGGTCCATGGTTCTTCTTCCAAAAGGATGATTGCTCGTCATATCCCCTTTTCAGAGGAAATATTGCGGGAAGATTTACCCCGTCATTTTCGTGCTCCCTACATAGCAGAATACAATGGTTCCTCCGATTTGGAAAATCATCTTTGCTGCGTCGAGAATACAACTATCCTACACCAGTATACTGAGAAGTCAAGTGTAGGGTGTTCTTGACGACTTTGATTGGCCCGACGCAACAATAGTTTAGCACTTTAAAGGATGGATCTATTTCTTCTTTAGATGAATTTGCATCTCTATAACTGCGGCTTTTTTCCAATTCTAAGAGGTATGTTCCAACCCCTCTCAGTTTATTTAGTCCCGAGCAGATGCCTCAAGAAACCTGAGACAATTTGTTCAACGATACACTCGTACGGTCTGAGAAATTCCCGCAGCAGTCCCTGAGATATTAACCGGAGCCTTTGCACAAGGACCTCCAAGGTACCATCCCTATGCCTTATCCCTACGTCGTCCTTGTTGGGACCTAATCTACCGGCTAGAAGGGGTGAATAGCCGGTCACCCCTAAATCGTCGTCTTCCTCCTACACGTGTTAGTTTGCACAGCGGAAATCTAAAACAAAACTAACAAACACAAAGAAAGACAAACCGATGTGTTGACTAGGGTTCGGAGATAAGGCTCCTACTCCCCGTGTCCGTGAGGTGGACAATCCCTCTATCCGTCGGTGGATGAGTCCCCGGAAAACTTCCGGCTAGATCGATGTCGCTCCTTGTGGGTGGAGAAACCTCGCCACAAACTCTGGACGCAAGATCAAGCAAAGACTACTAATCTGAAGCTCACTACTTCAGATTTCGTCAACCCAAGCAAAGCACACAAGCTTTGCTTAAATAGA
>JBAMIB010000031.1:5087764-5098789 GCA_037177415.1 Kaempferia rotunda
AGAGAGATATCTTACATATAATATAAACATGATGGTTGAAATGAAGGAAAGCGTCGGGTGTTCTTTGTGATTGAAAGATACCTCTGAAACTTAAAGGGAAGTTCTATAAAATGATGATTAGACTTGTTATATGGAGCTGAATGTTAGATGATGACTCGAGCACATGAGTAGAATATGAGAGTCATAGAGATGAGGATATTAAGGTGAATATGCGGACATACAAAGATAGATAGAATAAAAATGAGAATATTAAAGAGAAAGTTAGAGTTATGTCTATTAAGGAAAAACTTAGAGAGATACATTTAAGATGATACGATCATGTACTTAAATAACTAATAAATGCTCTACTTAGGCAATATGAAACTATGACAAATACGTTGATTAAAAGAAAGAGGAAAATAAAGTTTATTAAATATATATGATGATTTAGTAGGGATAGAGTCAATGGCATAGGAGGATCCATATAGTAACTCAGTACAAAAAGGCTTGGTTGTTGTTATTGTATAATTGCTTAATATGCCCCACTATCACATGAATCTTGTAGTGCAATGAACTAAATAGGTAAACCAAAGCATTCTTATAAAAAGTTCATTATAGAAAGTATAAACCCTTATATCATCTCATATTTGCTATGTTGACTTACAGAAAGATGACTCTTGGAAAATATGCATCAACAATTGTGTCATCATCGAGATCACTATTGTGTTACACCAAGAGTTGACATGTTTAGACTTAATGATAGGAGCTCAATGGATCCCTAACATTGATTTGTGTAGTGAGTATCATTAAACTAGGATTAACATTGGTGATAAATGACTATATGAGTGGCTAGTCATGCCCTTTAGAATTTTAAACGCTTCTAGTCCTTTTTTAAGGGCAATGAACCAATTTCTCATAGTCTACTTTGATGACATCCTAATTAATCTACGGTAAGACCCATGATACCAACTTGGAACATATTCATCTCGTTGTTAATCCTTCAGACTTTTAAGATTGAAAAGTTAGTCATCGACCTATATTTCTTCTTATAGCCAAAATGAACAAAATGTTTTTGTTCGGGTCAATCAACTAGTGAAGGGTAGTTAATGTTGGTGTTGGTTGCACCATGAACCTATGTTTTGAGGTATGGCAAGATAAGTTAGGCTTGTGGTGATCTAACCAAATTTTGTAAGTATGCATGTGTAGGTAACTTGACGAATTGAAGTCCTAGTTGGGAATCAAGCATTGACTAAGTCCTGTGGGACTAAGCAATTTAAGTCCTCGTTAGGAACTAGACAGAGGCTAGGTCCTAGCAGGGCTAGGCTGTACAAAACTTAGTTGGGACCAAGAAAGGAAATCCTAATTGGAAACTAGGTGGATCAAGTCCCAGTGGAGTGGAATGGAGCTAAAGTTTTAGCAAACAAGTCCAAGTGAAGTGGGAGTTTAATCTTGACAACTCACACTAGATGGGTGGAGTTGAACATCTAGCTAAGGTAAGTGTGACTGTGTGAGTAACTTTAAAATTTATATCATACTTATTACGTGTAACAAATGCAGGGAAGCATTTTCAATGGTTCGAGGCAACCGGAAGGGAGTCTAGGCGACTAGCTGGGGATAAACCCCGAGTCGACCGTAGCTAGCATCGGGGCGACCATAGCGTCCAGGAGATCATAAGGATCCATCTTAAGGATTCCAAGAAGGATAAAAGTAGAGGTGATTCTGAATGTGATTCATCTTAAGGATAATAAGCAGTGATGTAAAAACGGGGTTCCAAACCACAAAAAAATGGTTAGTGTTCTTGTATTTAAATTATTTTTTTCTATTTCTGCTACACTAACTCAAATTGTAAATGAAAGTGAACAAAATCAAAAGCGTCCATTCACCCCCTTTCCTTTAACCACATCCAGCAATCCTACACGATATAGAAAATTTGCTTAGATATCTTGGAGGTAAAAACTTAAACATTTGGAATTCTATTTTGCTTCATGCTGAATTTGTTTATAATAATTTGATAAACAAATCTACTGGTTAAAATAAATTCAAAGTAAAGTATGGGTCAAAAACCTGCATCCTATTGACTTGATTTCTTTATCTAATACTTCTCATTCATCTAAGTCGACTTTGAACTTTATTGGTGCATATGAGAAATTCATATATATGTCAAGGTTATTTAATAAAGCTTATAAAATTCAAACTAACACACATCATCAATTTAAGGAGTACAATGTGAATACTATATTTGTCTATATTCTCCTAAATATTTTTTTTTTAACTCCTTTAACAATCTTCATGATTATTCCTTTGAACCTTTTCAAATTGCGAGGGAAATTATTATTAATGCATATATTATTGATCTCCATGTTAATTTAAACATTAGTCCAATTTCCAGTACTACTCATTTACTGTTACACTAAGAGGCTTTCAGATCGTCCTCCTTGTCTGTTGGTTTTAACTACAAGTTATGCTCCTATGGCACCGGCTCCTACACTCCCATTCACAATAAAGCCCAGTCCTCAGATCAAATGCATTATGTATACTTAAACATTAAGCCACCTAGTTTATTAGAAAGGGCTTTCTGAGATCAATAAGGCTTAGATTCTTAAGGACGAGCTTTAACACCTTAGTCTTGGAGTTACTTAAAAATGGAGCAACAACCACATGATCCATTCACAATGGCAGCTCCAATTCGTACATATGTGCAACATCGTATATCTTGATCTCCCTACTCAATGGTGCTAGGTAGCAGAGGAGAATGATCCAGAAAAAGAAAATAGATTATATTGGGAGAATATTTGAATTTTGAATTCCAACTAATTTTTTTTAACAATAATTTGAGTTGATTGGTACTTTGTCCATTTTCAATTGATGGGATAAATGTATCTCAATTTAGGTAGTCAATTAATGAGATAATTGTATTCTCAATTTACTTATTTGTTTTTTAAGATTTATTAGTGTTGAGTTTATAAAAGTCATATATTCCATGTAATAAGGATTTTTCCACTTTCAATTTTCCATCAGTGTGATTAGTTCCCATTGATACTATGTCAAATTTACTCTAAGAATCTCTAAAGGAGAATCATTGTTCAGGTGCATCAAAAGCAGTATCCTACTTTAGATAGGTGGTGTGAGGATAGCATTATGTAAACAAGACAAAAACATGTTGAAACAACAATTAACTTGATTAAATGGAAAAGATCTAATTAACAAAGCTTAGTAAATTAAGTATGAAACTATGGAATTATTACTGTTCTTCTTGTTGTCTATATATACAGTGATAGAAGAAGATGGTACTATTAAGAAAGGATACCTAATTAGATCCTCTCCGTGAGCTGCTGCTGCTTTGACAAGTTCCTGTTCACTCAGACTTAGGCGTCTTACTTTATCAGGATCAACTTTTAGTGCTTCGTTCATTTGACCCTTAGGTTTGCCAGCCTTGATAGTAATTAGACGCTTATATTCAAGTGGCGGAGGCAGATCCTCGTCATCTACTACAGGGTCCTCATCTTGAACTTTATCATCATTAGAAGTTTCATTCTGTCAATTAATATTTCAATGTCAAATACTGCTTTATTAGTGACTACATTGGATTGGATATAGTAAAAGGTATGTTACTAGACAATGTTAAATACCTTAGTAGCAGATTCAATCTCATCTTGCAGATCTGGGACCTCATTTCCCCATGCTTCATCATTTGAATCTTTCTGAACATCACCATCCTTAAAATTTTTTGATTCGAGGTACTCTTTTGGAGGTTTGGTGGAAATAATAATTCTTTTCTTTAGAGATTCTGGTGAAGGAAATTCTTTCAGAATATCTGAGTCTGGGTAGTATAGCATTTCTCCAAATGTTTCTGTTACCATCTAATAATACCTTTCTGTTTAAGATATAACATGAACTGAAATTTTATCAATGCATACACTATAAAATCTACCTTGGCCACTTTTGCCTGAAGATCAGGAGTAAGGTGGTCTTCTAGAGTTATGATAAGAGGATATGAAGATGCAGAGAAGGCATGCTCTTTGATGGATTGTAAGCATCTGATTAGCTCCACTGGAGAAGTTAATGTCCTAAAAGAATTGAGATGGTAAGGAAATGAAAAGAAAGCAGTTGTCATGAAGAGCAGCGATATTTTCTCTAGTAGAGTGTGAAATGATTCAACAGTATAAAAATAAACTTAGAGTAACTCAGCACTGGGTCAGCACCTTCCATGAAGAACATTGACGTTATCTCTTGCAGAATTTGGCCAGATATCCAGCTCTATTACTCGCACACCTCTCTGAAGAGCTTTAATAATTGGAACATCACTGCAATCACTGCTAAGCTGGTTACCTGTTAAATATGAATTATGACCTGTATATATGTAGTAGTGGGACATTGGAGCTGTCATATCATGATGAACCTGTGATTGAACATTTGCAGTTAAGATAAACAAAGATACAAGCCAACAAAGCAGTGCAGTAATGGATGCAAATATGTAACGTCCTGGTGTTACGCTGGACACAAAGAAATTTCTCTTTCTCCAACAAAGTTCATAGAAGATTACCAATAGGTTTTCTCAATTAAATGTTAATTGAATGACAACATTGACCACCTCAAAATTCATGTACTAGCCAAAGGCTATACTCAGATTTTAAGTGTCGACTACATTGATATTTCTCCAATTAGCCAAGATTACTTCAGCGTGTCTCTTCTCCTTTTCTTGGTTCCTATGTTTTTAGTTTAGAATTGTTGATAGAGATAAATTTTCAATTGTGTAATTCAGATGGATACTGACAATCACAAAGAACATTTAACACCCTCCTCAATTCGTCCATCTTACTTTTATCTGATGTAAAATATCTCTATCTACCCTTCCATCCTTTTGCAAAAACGATCCTAGATACTTAAATTCATCATCACCTACCTTAACAATTACCTTATTACATTTAATACTATGAAACTTAAATTTCATATATTTTATCTTTGTCTACTAAGCCTAAAAGCTTTCAATTCCAGTATGGCTTTCCAAGATTCGAGCTTAGCATTTACACCTTCACCTTCACATGTCTCATCAACCAAACCAACATATGCAAACACCATGCACTATGGTAACATATCTAGGATGCGCCCTGTAAGTTCATCATGACTAGGGTCAAAAGGTATGAACTTAGAGTTGATCATTGATGAAACTCTATCTTTATAAAGAACGCTTCAGTTAATCCATTTGTAGTTTTCACTCTTGTTATTACATTATCATACATATATTTAATTATTTCAATATACACTAAGCTAACTCTTTTCTTTCTAGAATTCTCCATATATATTTTCTCGGGACTCTGTTGTAATCTTCTTTTAAATCAATGAATATCATTGTAAGTCTTGCTTCTTTTCCCTATACTTTTCAATCAATTGTCATATTAAATGTATAGCTTCTATTATCGACTTTTCAAATAAAAACTACCACATGCGACGACATATACAATAGCAATGTGTAGACGTAGATGCCTTTCTACAATGGCATTGTGGTTATCACAAGTCTTGAAAACCTCTATTGTGCTTCCTGACAAACATTTTCTTCTTCTTTGCCACTGTAGATGTCTCTCTTCCTCCTCTAAATGACAATGAACCTTTTATTCTCTACCACTTACTCTCCTCGTGAACCACCTAGAATTCCTCCACTTATAGTCATCTTCTCTCCTCATCAATGTTGTCCTCGTACAACTACCCATCCTACAATTGCTCCTCCTTTCCCATTTCCTCCTCCTACTCCTTCAACGTCACCTACAACTACCTATTCACTCCATTTCCCATCTTCCCTTGATTGCCCCTCTTCCTAAACTACCCCTCTAAGTTAGTAACCCCTTTAAGGATGTCACTCTTGCTACCATGCCTTTTTAAGTGAGTGTTTATCTTTCACGTATGCATGTATTGTGTGAAGAAAATGAGATCCATAAAAAGATGGCTAAGCGCATGAATGAGCTTGTACACAACATAGGTGGATATGTGAATTAGAAGTCCATAAGAAACATGGAAAGTTCTATGTCTGCATTTTATTTTCATAAGTTACTAAATAAACTTAGCTTATTTGATATTCTACTTTTAAATTATAAATTTTTATATTAGGATCCATAAAGAGGTACAATGATCCACCAATATGGACAAAGTAGATCTTATCATTCATGATTCAATCTCAAGGCATGGAGGCTATTAGCATATAATCACATGGGAGTTAGGTTAGGATAGGTTCTACCTTACCAAAACCATGCATTAGACTTGTATGTTCCAAAGTTCTAGCTTCTTTGCTAAAGACAAAGAAGGTTCTTGAGATGATTTGGATGTTACAAGAGTTAATTCATGCCACTGGCCTTATATCTCTATGTTCAACACCACTATTTTTGCTTGGAACTTATGCTACTTGGCTAGGATTTATTCACTTGATCAGCATCAACCTAGTAGATGGCCAATTATCCAACCGAGCGTTACCATCATCCTATCCATTGTCAGCGCAAACAATTAACTAGTTTTATTTTATTTTTCATATAGATTTGGGTGCTCTTTATTTGGATTTTATTGTATGTTGGATTCGCTTGCATATTTATATCTATGTTTTGATTTCAGTTTGTTTAGTGTACTAAAAACAGCACAGTATATATTGATATATGAAAGAAATTTGTCTGGTTGATGGAGATCTATTTAATAATGATGTCGATTGTATAATTTAATTTACCTGGTTGAATTTTTCATCAAAATAATTTTTTTCATGTTAAAAATTTCTGTTATGTCTATCTAGCGGCTTTGATAAGCTCAAAGTGAACAAAATTAGCTTGCTTGGGAAAAATGAAACTTTCTCTACATGTTTTGCATATGAATTTGTGTCACGTTTGAGTAAATTAGAGTATGGATCTAGCACTATAGCGAATGACCCATTTTAGCAACCACGTGAAGAGAGTAACGTGAAACCCATGAACCAACCATCTGCATTATTGACGGCTTGATGAATATATGTACTGATTAGAAAAGAAGTTAATTTCTCCAACAGGCAAGTAAAGCAAACATTTTGCTCGTAACTTAAACCAGTTTCATCAAGATATTCTCAACTCCTAGCACCACTACAGTCGATCTGAATGATCAACTAGGATTCAAAATCGCTACTACAAGTATTTGTTCAAATCGCCCTATTTGAGATCCAAAAATTTGATCCCGGTGCGCTACTAAACTTATAATCTTTAATACATGAAATAAAATCCCCAATATTCAATCAACACATGTAAAGCCTCCCAGGTAAGAGAAGCAAGCATACTAGTTTCTTATGGAGAAACTAATCTACAAGGCAGTAGAGAGAGCATGGCAGACCTGAGACTGAATGGGAGGGTTAAGCTCCACGGAGAAGAGGTAGTGATGGAAATCTTCGAGGGTGAGGAAGGCCGTCCGAGAGATCTTGGAGAGGTGCGGGTGCCGGCTAAGCAGGCGTGCCTGCTCGATGACCCGCTCGGCGTCGGCGACGGTGGCACCGACCTCGCCCTGCGCCTCCACCAGGAACCGCCGGAGCTGGTCGGCGCTCATGTGCGCCCCGCCCTCCGCGTAGCTCGCGAACGCAACCTTCACGTCTTCCGGCAGCTGGGCCTCGCTCCATCGGAATTTCCTCGTGAAAAAGAAGCAGCACCGATAGCTCCCCATCCCCGCCTCTTCTGTCAGTCTCTCTCTCTCTACTCTCTCTCTCTAGCCGGCCTTTCAAATACCGCTCCAGCGTCCTTATTTGATTATATCAAAAACATTGAGGGTTGTTGTGAGAAAAGAAGTTGATCAAATTATCTTCCACGAACTTATTAGCGAAGTGAACGCGGGGACCCTCCGTTTCGGGCATATATAAACTTACTCGTACAAGCGTACGCACAAACACCCATACGCAGCGGCTGGGTCCAATTGTACCGGATGTCTTGATGATTTATACTAATTAATTAGTAGTTCTTGTGTTATCATGAAGATAAATTGAAGAGTTCTTTTGGTACACATGGGAGATTATCATATAAAATTTAAAGATTAAAATTTGATGTATCCGAGTATATATCTCTCTTATATCTTAATCATTTACATTAATAGTTAATAATCACCTATGATTTATCTTGTTCGTGTTAATCTAAAAATAAATTGGTGAAGATGCTAAAATAAATGAATCACCTTTTTATCACATGAAGATAAATTAACGAGAAGACTAAAAGTAAACGAATCACCTTATACATGGGTGCAATTGCACCGGTCAGTTTGTTAATTTGTTGCTCTGTCGATTCCTCCGCGACGATCACGGCGTTGCCGACAAGGTCTACCTCTTGACTTGACCGTTTGTTGGCTCCTTCGCACAGTAGCGTGCGCACAGTAACTGTTATTTTTTTAAAAAAAAATAATATTTATTTAAATACAAATTATAAATACATTATTATATCCGTAAATCTTTAAAATTGACTCGTTTTTAATTTTTTTTCAACTTAACACTATAACTCAATTAAGAAATATGAACCCTAGAAGTAAAATCTTAAAATTTTACCGCTTGAATACTATAAACTAATTGGGAAGTTTGAACCCTAGAGGTAAAGAGTTTTAAATTTTTTTAAAATTTTACCATAAGAAAAATTAAAAACGGATAAATTTTAGACGTTTACGAGTATAATAATGTATTTAGATTTTATATTTAAATAAATATTAAATTTTTTATTTAAATTTAAAAAAATAAAAAAAATTATGTGTGCGCACAGTTGCGCACTGTTTGCGCGTGCAGTAATAAGTTTGTGTATATATGTATATATTCTTTAATTTTAAAATATTTTAATTCTTTATAATTTTGTGACTAAAATAATTTAATAAATTTAAACAATTATTTTTATAAAAAAAAATATTTATAGATTATAAATCTAAAGTTACTAGTCTGTTAAAAATAATAAAGTACTGAACCTGTAAGAAAGAAATTAATAAAAAAAAAATGGCTTTCATATAAAATATATATATAATTTGTAGGGTCTTCCGCTATTCTAAATTATAGGATAGAACTATACATAAAAAAGTGTGAATGCTATGCGTGCATGATAACTATGCGTGCGTGATAAAGTGATAAAAGAATGAGAGATCTACATTTAATATTAATTTAAAATTTAAAATTTTTATTTACTAATCATTTTTAAAAAAAATATCTTAATGGGCTCAAATGGTCATCCTTGGAGAAATAAATATTGATTTTTCTTTGATTTTCATAAAGGCAAATAAATACATTGGCTTTTAAAATATTTTGTGTCACTACCAGATATGCAACCAAAATATGAGCACAAACAAAAATAATACTAATAAAATATTTAATTTGCTTATACTGATATAATGGTAAAATATTTATGAGAATAAATAAGAGAATTAAATTTTAAATAAATATTATAAAGGTCCATCTTTAATCATGCATAAGTTATGCTTTTGATTTACTTAGTACACTAATGAGGAAGTTCAAATCTTCTATCTCAAAATTAGTGTGTCTCCATGTCTTCTCGCCAATTGTGTAGTTGTAACAACCTCGAAATGTGTGTGACATCCTCATGATGTGTACTGCATTCTTGAGATGTGATTTGGTTCGTCCAATCGACGAGGAGACACGAAGATACACTAATTTTGGGACAGAAGATTTGAACTCCTAGTGAGGGGGAAGGGGACAATCTCTTAGTTTCATCCATAAATGATTGGATAACAAGAGGAGCGATGCTAATACTTAAAAGAATGTTTGGGAGATGCAAGGAAATTAAAGCTCTCCAAGAGGCTGACAAAATAAATATGGTGAAACTTAGATCACTAAAGTATAATTTTGAAGTATCACCAATAAAAGAATCCAAATTTAGGGTGAGGACAATGGGAGCCTCCAGGACAATAATACAATTATAGGGTGCCATTTTAGTTTTTTAGATATTTAAATATTGAATTTCAATTTTAGTAAATTAACGGATAAATTTTTCTTAATAGTCAGTTAATCTAAGAACGTCAAATTGATGGGACATCCACTGGAAACACTTCCTGATTTACCCTGATGGTCTGTGAAAAAAGTTCCATGAGACCAGACCGATTATCCAGGAATTATAAGTCAACATAAGTTAAATACTTAGTGTCAACTAAAAAAGAGTAGTGAAGACAAATAGCCCCTAGCTAGGCAAAAGATCGAGTCTCAATGATTAATTTGGTAGTCATTGTTCAACGTTCAAATTTTTTTAATTAAAATTTTTTTCCTATAAATATACTCTCAATATATCATTCGTCTTATCATTTTTCTCAACTCTCTATTTATTTCAACCACACAAATATCTGAGAATACTTGATGACTGAAAATCTAGATCAATCTATGCTCCGTCAATTTTGGATCAATGAATTGAAGGAAGATGCAAAAGATATAGATGAATAAATAATGCTCCATCTATATGAGCAACAACAAATGGTACGTTAAAGAGCTCAAAATTCTTCCAGTAGAACACATAGGAGAAGGTATTTAAATTGGGATCGTGAAGTTGGACATGCTCGTCTTTTTAACGATTATTTATCTGATAAGCCAATATATTCTGATGATATATTTCGATGTCGATTTCAATGTAGACAAGTGTTATTTCTTCGTATAGTCGATGCCTTGAAAAGTCATTCAGAATATTTTTAATGGAAGGTCAATGCAACAGGGAAAAAAGGTTTGTCACCCCTTCAGAAATGTACGGCGGCTATCCGTCAATTGACATATAAAACCCCTGCTGATCATTATGATGAGTACCTGCGGATTGCTGAAACAATTGTCATCCAATGCTTATTCAACTTAATTTTGTCGATGTGTAATTGAAGTGTTCAAGACTCAATATTTAAGAAGACCTAATGTTGATGATATACAACACTTGCTTGAAATGCATGAACATAGACACTACTTCCTTGGTATGTTGAGTAGTTTTGATAGTATGCATTGACAATAGAAAAATTGTTCTGTCACTTAGAAATGCCAGTTTACTCGGGAAGATTATGACGTTCCAACAATTATGCTTGAAACAGTCACATCTGCGGACTTGTGGA